>JADGJH010000006.1:18306-31062 GCA_027596945.1 Physocladia obscura
AAAAAAAATAGAGGATTAAAAGTTGATTCATTTGAAGTTGTATTTGGTTTGTTCTCTTTTTTCTCTCAAAAATCAATCACAGCTTCCATCGGGGCCATTTCTTTCTTCTCAACGAGCCCGAATTCCTTAACAAAATGCACAAAATGGCGGAACGAGGTCCAAAAATGGCTTTCCTCGCCCAAAACAACAATAGTGGCAAAATGGGCAAACCAAATATGCGCATACACGCGAAACAGGCGTTTAAATATCGTGCGTACTGCTGAAGCAAAATTTTTTGGAAACGGTGTTGCTGGTTTCGTTGGAAATAAAGAATCATCGTCGAGTGCAGTTTGGATTGATGTTAATAACGTGTCAATATATTCAGGTGCTGATAATTTCATTGGTTTTTTAAATATTGTTGAGTCGTTCCTGTTTGCAAAGAAACAGACGAAATATATAAAAATATTTGTAGTTATATTTGGTTTTTGTTTTTTATTTTACCATAAATAGTCAAATTTTGGGCCAGCAGACATTGTTGGGCAAGAATCCGGAGTGCAGAATTGTGTCACTGATCCGTAAAGCAGATTCAGTTGGCTGTAAAAATCCGTCAAGTTTGCAGCAATCCACTCATTCGGGTCCTCGCCGGCCGGAAGCAAAACTGCTTGTCGCAGAACTGCATCAGGAATCAGAAGCGTTGATGTTGGCGGCGAGATGGATAATGATTGTGCCATTATCGACGGCGGCGGATTTGTGGATGAACTGCCCGATCGATTCCGGTTGTGTATCATTTATTTTTTTGACAATTTCGCCCGCTGCCAATCAAAAAAAAATAAAAAACAGTGAAGGGGAACCAGAACCACCTATTGATAGCAGAAGAGAAGAAAAACTATGAAAAATTATTGAAGGTAGTAGTGCTCAGCAATATAAAAGATCGATTGGATATTAGTCTGACAATAACTCTGAAGCCCTCAAAAAATGGACTTCAGGTGAAAAAGGAAGAAAACATAGAGATGAAGCATGCTTTAATTGTGCACACTTTACTAGAAATGGGATTTTCCCAATGGAATAAACAAGACATTGCCCATTTGACTTGAAAAGATAATAGTATAGCATTTTCTTTTTTGTAGTAAAATTTAAAGAGATTCTTCGTTAAATTCAATTAAGTTTAGCAAATGAAAGTACTATAAATGTTCAATAATGACTAAGAATACTCTGAAAAGTGATCTTGTACGTCTTTCTATTCCCATTTGATTGAATTTGTTCGAGAGTCTTTACTAATGAAAAGCTACTATTGGCACACAATCCCATCATACTTTACACCGGCCAGTAATGTAGAAATTTGAAAGCAACTCATGTTTGGTGGATGCTATTGTGATTTTTGGTGTTTGTTTCATTCACAATTTTATTATTTTTTTGACAAGGCGATTGTCACAACTTTTTGACCCTCTACTCCGCCAAATGTGAAAGTTGGATACTTTTTACGTGAATGAAAAGCAAAATCTGTTAGAGTTTCGTTCAAAAGCGTTAACTTAGAGGCCTCAAAAAAAGAAGGAGAAAAAACAATACTCAACAATCTTTAAACCCATCAACAAGCTCTATTTCAGTCCAATTACAGCTTGTAATCAACAAGATACCTCCATCTCCAAGTATGATCGAGATAGCTTCTGCATATTTTTGCGCAACTTTTGTACGATCGAATGCCAGAGAAGCAGAAACAGCATGTGAAGCAAGATGTCCATGTTCATCATTATCACTATCATTGGGGGCGATGATGACAGTATCGGTGCCGCTTGCGAGACTAATCGCGTCAAAAGTACCCTTGTCGACAGCGAGTTGGAAGGCCGCGTTGTAACTGGCTGGAGGTGGATTTATTGCGGAAAATGGCATAAAGTCTAACGGTTCAAAAGATATTTCGGCGTCACGATACTTTGCGGCGTGAATCTTTTTTGCAAGGTTGATTGAAGAGGCTGAATAGTCTACGCCTGTTAGGTTTGTGTAGCCCAATTCAGACTAAATGTATATACATTTAATATAAAAAATGGAGGGAATTTTAATTTGTGCTTATATAAATCCATTCGCTATACCCTTAAAAATTCTTTGCTATATCGCTTTCATTCTTATTATTTGCTAGTTGCTGCTTTCAACTTTCGTTTTTTTTCAATGCCAATACCAGTTCAAATAAAATGTGACCATTTCCACAACCAAGATCGATAATTTTGATGTCAGTATTTTGTATATTTGATTCGATCTGAAATAGGGGTTGAAAACGCATTTGTTCGATTTTAAGTTTGATTTCGTTTCAGATTGTAGTCGTTAGTGCAAATATCGGGTTTACAAGTGTGGAATTTGTGAGTCAGTTAATAGTTCAACACACAAGCAAATGAAAAACTTACCCAGTCAATCATATTGGCAACCGAGTCTTCGCCAAACCAGATCTCGCCAATGTCGCCGAAATCGTCAAAGTTTTCGATTTCTCGTTCATACACGTTGTCCCAGCTTTCCATGGAATAGGCAGATAGATAGAATAAAGTGAATTTAATCAAATATGCACAATTCATGCCCTGAATTGTCGGCTCTCACTGAACTGCTGCTTTGTACCGAGTTTTGACGTCTCAAAATCCGGACCACTCATGTCAATCAAAAACAAAACCAAAAACAAAATATAAAAAATAAGCAAACATTTATTCTATTTATTTTTCATATCCTCTCCGCACAATCTCGTCGTCGCTGTTGAAGAGGAGCAAGTACTCTCGCAAAGGACGGGCAATTGAAGCACGCATGCGGCCGAGAAAGAGTGGATCTTTTTGCGATTCGGCAATAGAAAGCAGGGAACGCAGATCAGCTGTAAATACGGCGTGGTCATTTGCCAGGACATTTGCGTCCGCAGCCTTGGTTTCAGCATCGATAAACGAAGCCAAGTATCCACGCCACAGCTGATTAACTGGCGCTCCTGCAACAATTTCAAACAAGGCATCGTCCCACACAAGATCGCGAAGTAATAGATTGAGTTTGAAGGTGGCGGCGGTATTACTGACGTTACCGGTACTACTAGTATTACTTGCCGTATTACTTGGCGAGTTGCGATCGACCCACCGCAAAAAGTAAGCCGTGTGCTCATAACCGCGGTCCCACTTGTCGTTGGAGGCCGGAGGCTGCGACTCAGGGCGCCAGTGGCCCGGTGCCAGACCCGCAGTAATGCGCACGTAGTCGGCCAAGCCCTCGATAAAGCCGCCGTTGGCCGTAGCGCCGGCGTCAATGCTACCGTCATACTGTAGCACGTGCACGAGTTCATGCACGATCACGCCATGCACTGCGTAATATGTTGTTTATCCGCTGATCTAACGGGGTAGGGAGTGGGCATTACATTACATTCGTGGTCTAAATCCGTGTGTCGTGCGTGCGTAAAGTAGGACGCCGACAGCCGCAGCGTCTTGTCCGTCTTGGTGCCGCTTGTGTCTGCTACACCGTCGAACGCGGCAACTACCACCTTTAGGGTCTGAACGGGCGGATACTCGTCCTCAAACGCATACAACGATGCGCCAACCAGCTGCAGGAAACGCCGCACTAACAGCTCCCCAGTGCCGTCTCCGCCTCCGCCGAAATACTCTGTCGCTAAATCGCTGGAGCGGCTGAGTTCGTCAATCTCGATCGTCACAACGATACTATCGGTAGTTTTGTCACGGCTATCCATTCTCCCTTCTTTTCTTCTTTCAGTGAGTAACAAGCTTTCAAATCCCTTGTTTGGCGCAATGCACGGTCTCGCTTTCTGTGCAAGAGCAAGCCCCTCCGTATACCCAATCCTGCAATGACGCATTAGCAACGCCACAGTAACGGCCCCCGATCGACTCGATCCCATCTGGCAGTGAACAAGCACCTGACCACCGCTGAGCAATCCTTTGTCCACAAATGAATATATCCTTGGCAGCCATTCACCCAGCTTATCCCTGGCTTCTTCGCAATCTTCTATATTTACCCACAGATACTCAATCTCTGACTGTCGAAACGGCTGCCAATCCTCCTCCAGAATCTGCACAATGTGTGTGATTCTGTGCTTCTGCAATAGTTCCAAGTCGGTCGCTGCCAACAGGTTCCCGATGTATAGCCCTGGTATTTCTGGTATTACGTTAATGGCTGTTGCTAGAGATTCCTGCACTGTCTTAGGGTGGGAATTCCATTTTGACATTATTTTCAAAAGTTAAACATTCATTTTTTATGCATCTTCATCAGCACCAGCTGCTCCACGGAAATCATTCGGAACACTGTACAGACGCATAATCGACTTGTTAGGGTCTTTCACCATAACATACTTGCCGTCACCCCACCCATAAATCAAATCAACAATTGCACGCAACACTCCCCATCCAGTCTCAAGCGAGTAACTCATCTGCGCTGCAAACTCAACAGGCTTCACAGTCAACCCCGCAAGGACTCCGTGCTTAGTCCGATCCTTGGGGTTGGTACGGCTGACAAATCCAATCTTCATTACATCGGCCCCAGAAAGGATCGATTCAATTGTCCAGCGCACAAGCTTGTTTCCATTGTTTTTGATTTCGCTCACCATCACGGCTCCACGCTGCTGATCAAGTTTGGATCGCCAGTCGGGCGCCCCGCCACTACCGACTGCTCGCGGGTCAAACTCGTTCAAACATCGCGTCGTTACAAGCAATACATTCTCCGTAGGCACAGGCGTCGACAAAATCGAGTCTTCAAACAGATTCGACTCTATAATACTATTCTGAGTCCCCGCTGCCGCCGTTGCTGTAGCCGGACCGCCTTCAACAACTGCATCAATGGTTGTTCGTGCAATCAGTTTGATATCGTCGCCAAGATCCCAACTTCGGTAACGTTGGATTCCACTGGCAAGCGGCAAGCCGGTCAACTCTGCCTCTCCAGAAAATGGCGACTCTTGCTTCAACAGAAAAGCTTCGCTGTCGCTCTTGAGAATTTGCATCGAATAATTTTGGAAGATTTGTGTCGACTCCTGCGCGAGAAAGCTGGGCGTGTTCAAGCTGTCCGTATCGTTCTCAACGGGCGGCTCCATCGCGTTTTCATTGACTGTCTGCAAATCAAAGTGTCCTCCTTCCCTCTTGTCCAACACAATCCTATCACCAGTCTTTGTGATCACCACATCCCAACTGTATACACTCTTTGCACAGCACATTATTGCTGCAATCACGTCAACACTGGCAATAACCACACGACCTTCAGCTTCATCAGCGTACGCTGTGAGAATACTGTCCGCAGATGCAGTGGGATTCACAATTGTTGTATTAGCGGCCGCATTTGGCAATAGCCTTTTTTCCGTCTTAGTTGTAATACGGTCAAAGGCTTTATCGTAAAACAAGCATTTACCGTGGACAGACCTGTTCAATATTTAGAGAGTTCAATCAAAGAAGTAAAAAAAAATTCGATAAATATTCAGAGAGTGATAACATCAAGGTCAGGGTGTGAATACAAAATGATTAAATCCATAAATAAATGTCACTCAATCGAAATATAAACATCATCATTATAAAAATGCTATGAATTGAAACCCCAAGGGTGGGAGTAGGAAGTAATCGATTAAAAATAGGGATACAACGAAACTCACAAATCTTCAGGGTCTTCCACTTCAAAGTAAAGCTTGCCCAGGCGGTTAAACTCAATTTCCTCTTTAACCTGCCAATCGTTACCAACTGCAATACTCGCATCACGCAAACGGGTAACTTTATCGTTGTATCTATTAAATCCACCACGGCGGGCATATCCACCACGATTAGAGTTTGCGCCAGTTTTGAATCTGGAGAGGAAAGAAGGAATATTAAAAAATTTAATATTGAAAATTTAACATGAAGCTGGAGCATCAGACAGTGTGAATATAGATTGACGTTCCATTATAATATTAGCAAAATATTTGTCATCATTTGCTAACAAAAAAAGGTAAATTAGCAACAAACCTGTAGCAAAAAAATTTAAGTTAGCAAACGGAAACAAAGGAAAAAAATAAAATAAAAATAAAAAAAGGTGAGCATCAGACAGTGTGAATAAATTATTTACTCCATGACATAAGTCAGGTGAATTTTTTGAGTCATCACACACGTAAGGAATATTTTGAGAAAACAAAAGTTGCGAAACGAAAAAATAATATGATAAGAAACGGACCTGTTTGCGAAAACAGCCACATTACCACCAGCGCCGCCAAATGGGCCCGCACCACCGCCACGTTTGGCACCATAAGAGCCTTGGTAATTTTTATTTGTCAATTTACGCATGTTTCCAGATACAGCTGCCGTTGGCAGACGGTCAACGACGGAAAATGAGGCCTCATCCAAAAGCTCATTATTGGAAAAGGCAAACGCAAATGCGGAAGCTGTTCCTGAACCAACAGCTTCGTTCGCTGCAGCATTTCGGCGATTCCCTCGCTGATTTTGTGGTTGGTCTGATTGAGAAGGTTAGACTGTAGTTTCCTTGCGTATGTTTTTTTATTATTATTTTTTTTTACCTTCAGTCAAGTGAGAAACTGGTGCAGACCAATCCACCTGAAAATAAAGATATAAGGTCAAGAAAAAAAGAAAAACGGAAAACGAAACAACTAACAACTTTTCCGAGCCTGTCGAACCGTGAGAACGGCGCATACGGAACTTGGTTGATTCCGAGAAAAACTTCGAGACCTTCTGCAGCCGCTGGCGGGCCCCAGCCTGCAGGGTTGTCGATTATGGAAGGAAGCAAGAAACTGGGCGGGGCTGTTTAATGTGACGATTTCATAAATTGTGATTGATATGATCGCTAATTTGCACAGGTATCAAGAATGAAACCTTCAGATGCCGCTGCCCGTGTAGGTGACTTGCTTTTCGATCTCTTTGGCACTGTCATTTTTACAAGTAAAAAAAACAAAACGTTGAATATCCAAGTCAAATAAAATATTTAACAAATTGCCAACGTAATATACAACCACCACCGCTTACTATACCTATTCATTATAGTTTTTTTGTATAATATGCAAGGTTTTGATTTATTAAAACCAGTTCAACAAGGCAAGGAGATGTGTCAAGAATAAAATTTGTTTTTTGTCTTTTTTCTCTTTAACGACCCACGTCTAATGCGGTCGTTCCCCCTACTTTCCGCCCACTACAAAAGCTTCGTGCCTGTTTTCTTCTGATTTTATTTTCGTGTTTCTCAATAAAATTGGCATTTGGGCATCCCCGTTTGCCCGCGTTTTGCCCAACCTTATTCCTTGAACAATTCGACCCAGTCTGTTAAATTGATATATGTAGTATTGGATCCGATGATGATAGTTATGTTTAAGAAATCTTGATCATTGAACTCCAATTGTTTAGCAATTAGAGTCAGTTTGCTTGGTTTTTGCTAATGTTTTAAAATATCATATTAATGCAGATAAAAAAAATTTTTATAAGATTTAATAAAACTGGTAACTTACTTAGTAACTAAGAAACATGTTGCTTACAAGACTCAAACTAATAATGGTATAATTGTAAGGATAGAATACAAGAACAATGTAACAATTGGACAGAACTAGGGTCACAAGCAAGCAAACCTGCGGAGTGAATTGCTAACAATTCTGATTAAAAATAGTAATGGTGTTTCTGTTGGGCTCCATTTACATACAAATACTTGAATATTACAACCAGTTAACAATAAGAGTAATCACTACACTTATTGAAAGTTTCTGTTTCAAACAATATTCAACAATATTCACTACATAAATTCTATGCAAGAGTATGACCTGTGTTAATCAGCAAACTTTGGGCAAATGCCTTTGTATGCCATTAAATCAGAAGATAAATCTGAAATATTTTAATATTTGTTTGAGACTGTGGTTAGAAAACAAATATTGCAGAAGTCAAACAGAGGAGGAGATGTACACTCACCTAACATTTGCATGAAATTTCCATGGATAATTATGTGCTGATCACAAACAAACCAGGATTATCTAAGGCCAAAACCTGGAAAAGTAAAACATGTAACTTTGGCACTATTTGCAACTCCTTGGCCTTTTTGCTCATGAGCTGTTATTTTCATGGAAATGGGAATACCTTGCTTATTAAAATTTAAAGTTGTATGCAATCCTAAATGTACAGGAAATTGAACATCTCAGTGAGTTATTTCAGCTGTTTCACCTCATAGAAGTCTTGTAGGTAAGCAAATTTTGAATAATGTCATGTTGTTTATGTGCCTGAGTTGATTTACTTTATCTCTGCCAAACTGTGATTGGTGGATTTCTCGCAAGTCCTGTTTTGCTCTTAGCTGCAGAACACACAATTGATGGAGACCTCACCACTAAAACATCAAACATTGGTACTCTGAGAGGTTATTGGTTGTAGTCACACTGAAGTGCAAAAGGAGTCATTCAAATTGGGTCTGTTTGGAGATTATTTTTTTGAATTGAAGTCAAAGTGTTGATAATCACCAAGATTATCTTCATTTATGGCATTTGGCTCAAATCCAGCAGTTTTTGAAGATTACAAACAAAATTTGAAATCAAATCAATATGGCCAGATGAAGGCACTTGTGGCTTAATCATGCCATTATAATATTAATAAACCAAGGTGGACATGTTACATCTTGAGAGTTGTGCAATATGACTGTGAATTGTTCAGCTCATCTCACTGCATTATGTTTTGATTGATTTCATGTTCAGCTCATGAGAAGTTTACACCTTTTGCAAGATCTTCTCAAAGTACTTGCTGGATAGTATCTGTGGCTCCTTATATTCCCTGTTTATTCTTTAGCTTTGAAGCAACTTAATTAAGTACACAAACCTGTGCAACCAGTTGTGCTGTTCCAGTTTGCTGTCAATGGCATGCAAGAGTATTCTTGTTGAAGAACCATGTAAAAAAACTTTGTTTATTTTCCGCATTTCCATTGTTTGCTACACACTTAGGCCAACTAAAGTTGACTGATCTTCCATCAGTATCAAAAGAAGCCACTCCACACAAGTGCTCCAAGCCAGAGCAGTACTTTTTGTCATAGTTTTCAAAAGACCATAGACACTTTTCTTTTGAGAGGAAAAGGGGATCATTATCATTAAACAATTGCTGCTCTGTGAAGAATACAGTGTAAATTTCTAGTGTTTTGGTGGATTGTGACATGTCTATTTTTTGTTTATGTCTATGCCTGATTTCAATTTTTGCATTTTCCCAACGTTCTGACACTGTAGCTTTCATTTCAACATGTTTCAATTAAAAATGCCTTTTCAATAAAGTTAGCACCAAGTTCAAACTTCACACAAAATGTGATATATACTAATCGAAGTAGAATACAAAAATCTAGAGCTCTGGGGTTTTTTGATCTTTTACTCGTGTCTTGTTTTCCCTAAAAAATACTATTCCCTCATATACATCCATTTCTAAACTATTTTCTACATTTTTTCATTATTTTAATTTAATGGGCGCAAAAATAAACGAAAGGTACTATTTTTTTGTTGGGTGCATTTATATAATTGTTTCTGGCTCAATTGCCCACTCATTTTCATTGAAGTAACTCAACAGATGAGGTAACAACTCTTGTAAGGAATGAAAAGGTATAAATATTTATTCAACTCCATCATACATTGTCTGCAGTGACATTCCTTGTTTTTGGCCATCAGTATTTCTTCTTGAAAAAAAAACAAAAAAAAACGCGAGAAACAAACCTTTGTAAAATTGAGGAATTTGTATAAGCTTAGCATCAACACCATCTGTGAGCTTATAGATTTCATTGAGCCGCTTCACAGTGTCCCATCTGGAAATAAAAGTATTTTGCGTTCAAAAGTTGTCATCATAAATACAACTTTTTTTTTTTCTAACCTTTTACCCCAATATGCATACCGAATTTTACACGTATTACCATCTTCTCCAATTTCAATAACATGCGCTAAATACCACAATGACAACTCAGTGTGGTATATTATAACTGCATTATTAACTGCAAGAGTAGAATCTATGCCACTCACACTACTGCCACACAACTTTTTAAGAATCTGCTCCCGTGATATTGCTGCAGCTACTGCAGCTGTCAATATTGATGGTACAGTATTCAGCAATTTGTAATTGACTGCTTCCTTTTCTTCAAAATTATCATCACCGCTGCTTCCAGTACCACCATCGCCATGCTTATGACGTGCACTCACATCACTATCTTCATTAATACCAGCTAGACATGCTGTGTGTTCTTCTATAATATTATCGTAGTTGTAGTAGTAATTTGTATGGCTGCTACTGAAGGCCGCTTGTGCCTGGTTAATGCTGGCGTAATAAAAATCAGTATAACAGCCGTCAATACTTTCTTCGTCTATCTCAGAAATACTAATTGGCGTTTTTGGAGCTGGTGATAGCATTAAATGCGTATCTGGATGCGTCTCTTCTAATCCCACATTCATCATATTTGTTTGCTCGTCGTATACAACTAATTCTTTTTGCAATTCAGCTTCTTGTTTTTGTTGCCATTGTAGTTGCTGGATTATTAGCTGTTGTTGCTTTGCTTCCGCTCGCTTTTGTCGCCTTTCTTCGATTGCTTTAAGAAATATCGCACTCGCGGTTGAGATTGCAACATCCTTTGCTTCACGGAGACTCTCAAAACTCAAAATAGCCAATTCGTTGCCACAATCACTAATACTATTCTCTGAAGTGTTTTCAAGGCTATCAATACATGCTGTATACATATGGCATCCAAATGCATATTCGCCAATTTTTGTTCCATTCACACTTTTAATTGTGACTGAAACACCACCTTGGAGCATATGTTGTATGAACGGTTTTCGTTGATCTATAGGTGGAACAGATAAAAGCTTGTAAAGCGGCGTTGTTTTTTCATATGCAGAAATAGATTGATTTTTCAAAGTTTCGCTTTGAATTACAGCCTCTTCATCCATCTAAAATTTGATATTGAATAAAATTAACTGCTTTCCACAAATGTAATTGCATTTCTCTCATTTTTTCGTCTATAACTTGCTTCCTTACCATCTGCTTTGCCTTTCCCCATTTATTCCATTTAAATTTCCCAGTAGGCTTTCCTGTTGATAAAAATTCAATCGCGCGTTTCACAGCAATCTGATTTTCGAATCCAGCAATCTTAGAAAAGCTTAGATATGGCTCTGTTGCAGGGTCAAAAATTCGTAAATCTTCTTTTCGCACAACATTGCTATATTCATAAATTTTTGAAATAAGTCTTTTTGATCGCATTTTCTTTCTTTTTTTTTTTTTTTTTGCTGAATTGAACTCAACTAAGAGAGGACTTCCAAATATTCGACAACACAAAAATCTTCTGCACTGTCATATTCTCCAAGTTTCGGCATTCCGCGGTCGACTTCAGACTGTGGAACAATCTGCAGAACAAAGCGAGTGAAGGTTAATACATATATTTTTTTAAAATAATAACCAAACAAACCAGTGCAGGCCACCATGGCTCTTCAGCGTCATCATTATCAGGAAATACAAACACACACTGCGGAAGGTCAACTGAATACAAATAAATAACTAAATCGTAAACTAAAACTAGTATAATAATAAACAAACAATTTGACGGAATAATTCCAGGAATGCTCAAAATAAGTTCCCAACGCTCAAGATCTTCGGGTGTAATATCATCAAGATCAACTTGCATAAACAAATCATCGATAGTTTCGGGCAATGACGATTGCAGTTTAAACAAGTCCTCTTCGTCTCCCTGTACAATCTCGTTGTCGGAATCTGTATCGTATAGCTCAAGTTCAGATAAATCTGATTCGTAATTATTCATAATTATTCTATGTTGTCGAGTTTTTTTCTTGCGCGACGGCCACTCAGTTCCAAAGATCTTCCAATTGCGATCACATCGAATACACCGCTATTGATTTCAGTGTGAATTAAAAAATATTTTGGCACCTGGAATAAAAATTCTTATTTATTACCCCGTCTGTGACATTCTCGCCAAACATATCAATTCCGGAGAGATTACAATTATTGCAAATTTGTACTGCGTTTTCGTTTTCATTTCCGCTGCAAAGTGATGCATCGGAAGGAGAAGAGCTTTTTCTACGCCTTTGCGGCTTTGGATTGTCTTCAAAATCCACACCAACAAAAGCGTTTTGATAGTATGACCACGTTTCATTTCGAAGACGACTTTTACGCAACTTAGCAACCATAGGCTGTTCAAAATCAGCATCACCGAGAATTTCAGAGAGCTTTGATTCTGGCTTGGACACTGCAAAGCCACCAGCACAGTGCCTACAAATCACACGTTAACAGATTTCCTTTCAAAAAAAAAAACAAAAAAAAACATACGCTTCGCAGGTTGCACATAAACATTCGCTATTTCCGTCGCCAAAATAGTCTCCGCCATAAAAAGTGGTAATTTCCTGGCCAATTTCGATTTCACGCAAAACTTTAAAACAAATCGCGTTGGTGCCCGTGGGTATGAAATTACAATTCGGCTGACAATCGTGGTTCACAAATCTGGCAGGGCCAAGAAAGAGACACATACAGCCCTTACGAGTCGAATAAAGAACAGAAAAGTCGCGATTTGCAAGATGAATTTCGTCGTGTTCAGTAAGCTCAGCAATGTACCTGTAAATTAGAGTGACATAAATTATACTGTCTCCAGGAAATTGATTATATTTTTGGTACCCTGAACAGAGTCGAATTTCATCCCCTGGGTTCCATTTTTTCGTAGATATAACACAAGCTTCGACTTTGCCGGAGTTTTTGTATCGCATAGTTTTCGCAACTTCAAACCCTGCGTTTGGCAAATACATTGAAAAGTACCTCTTCATATGTCTACCAAAACAATAACGAAGGTTAACATATGTAAAAAATAAAAAAA
>JADGJH010000006.1:31072-47021 GCA_027596945.1 Physocladia obscura
ATAAAAAACTCAACTCAACTCTTTAAAATCAGATATTTGTTCTTCAGTTCTGTTTTGGAGAAAAGGTGCGAAAGCTTCAAATGTTTTTCGGTCCGGCGATTCTTCATCGAAGAGAGCTGAAGGGAAGAGAAAACGGGCGGCCAGATCATTGGTTGCACCATCAACATTGCGCGTAGCAGCAACATGAGTACGAATAAGAGATACAATGAGAGATTGAATTCGTTCACGGTTAATGTCAGCAAAGTTTATCCGGGAAAGCGAATTCCGTTCATCAGTATCTTTAGTTACGAAGATTTTTTCGATATTTTCGTTTGATTGGGTTCTGCTGTCGACATTGTCACTTTCGCTTGCCTCATGATGCGCCATACCCAAGTAACGTGTATTCATTTTATGTGTGTGGAAACCAAGAAATATGGAATCCTGTGGAAATATGGCATTAAACCACAGCAATTACAATATCCAAAAAAAGTAATGCATATATGCCATCACAAACCAGTAAGAAGTCACTCATCAAATCGTCGTAATCACTCAGATCGATAAACTTACGAGCAGTTAACGCGTTCTGCAACTGCTTCAGTTTGTTGGCTGTCAGCGGCATGGCCATCCGCATATCAGCAAGCTTTGCAGGCTGCTGCCGAAGTTGACTTTCATTTTTTGTCAGATTAAGACTTTCGATTTGTATTTGGGCTGCTTGACACTGACTTTGAGCTTGAATATGAATCTGAATTGAAGTTGAATGACAGTCGGACTGAGAGTATAATTGTGGCGTCGATTGGCAAGTTTCTTTGGAATGCCGTTCCAGAACATTGAGTCTCTCACTACTGCTACTGCTGCTGATGCTGTGTACATCAACTTCTGTTCGCCGCTCCCCCATCATGACAAATTTCAATGTTTTTTGAATTTTCAAATGATTTTTATTAAAGGAAATGTCATAAATTTCGTTGCAACGTATCCAGAATTTTAGCAACAACTTCATTTGTTAATACCGAATCGTGAAGTGCATTTTTCATTTCTGTTACAAAAGCAGCATCCAACACTTCTGGAAGTGAGTCGCTTCGGAAGGAGAATCTGAAAGCCGCCCACCAATCAATCATCACCAAAACCAACCGACGAATTCTTGCTGTGTTTTCCACATCTGTCCGATTCACCAATATGCGAGTGGCAGGTTGCGGAACTGGTGTTTGCTGAAGAAGCAAGTTCACCAGTGTATCATTTTTGCCAAAATCAACTGTTGAAGATCCCATATTTCGAACACGGTGAAACAAATTTGCAGATTCATGGCTGCGATTTGCATGGCATGAACTGCATTCATCAAAATCAGAACAATCAAAACAGTGCCATCTGGGATTAGACGAAACAATTTTTCCATTGCAAAAGTCGCAAAAATATTCCACAGTAATCTGACCAGTAATTTTTTTGAGGGAGAAATCGACAAGCGATAGAGCCTCAAGTATTTTAGTGTTTTTTTTTGATTCTGATCCAGTGAAAATCTTGAGATAATTCGTGTTAACTAGAACTTGCGTCCAAAGGTTGGAATCCATAGCATTTCCAAAATATGGATGTAATATCTGTTTTTGATTTTGCTGCTGTTGCATATTTTGATCTTGAGATGTTCGTTTTCTCATTCGTGGGGCATTTACTTGTTGCTTGGACTGTTCAATGGAGTTGCTGCTAGCAAATAGTCCACCAGCGCTACCACCTGCTGCACTACCAAACATTCCACGCCCAAAACTGCCTGGTTGAGTTGTACTAAATAGTCCACCAGTGTTACCACCTGCTGTTGCTGGCGCTGTACTTTCTCTGCTCGAACTAAGACTCGAACCAGCAAATGGTCTTACGTTAGTTGCACTTCCAAATGCCGCAAATCCGAAAGAGCTTGTACTTGTGGCAGGCATTCCAAATCCAAATGACATACCAGGCGGTGGCAAGCTTCTGACATTATCATTTTTCAGTAAATCAACAGGATCCTCCGGTTGATGTGCAGAATCAATATTTGCTCGATCTCCTGAATTAATAATGCGACCCAAATACGAAGTGACCCCAGAGAGAGCTGGCAAATTGAATGAAAATGACAAATTATCTTCAATTCGCGCCAAGAAGTTTGAAACTGCAACAGACGGATTAAATACGCAATGGATGTCTTTTTTGGCAACAGCTGACATCCACTTGAACGCAAGATCATTTCCACCAATATCTTCATTTTCAACGATTTTTTGGATGATTTGTGTGTTTGAAACACCGTTCACTTTGATTTCAAGCCGTTGCGCAAGCACGATTGGATCAAGTCGACTAACTCCATACAATAGAAGAACATCTCCACTTGCAACACCAGTGATAGTTGCACCAGTATAGTTCACATTGGAAACATCTGGCATTGCATCAAATGAAATCTGTCCGATTCCTTTCACTAATGTGCTGGCAACAACTTGCAGTGCATCAATATTTGTTGAACCAAGTTTTGAATGTTGATAAACATCTGCACCAGCTGAAACAGTAATTCTAAATGACTCATGCCGCAGTGCATCAACCCACGCTGTGAATCCAGTCGCAAATATCTTGTCCATTCCCTCTTCTCCTATTTTCGGCACGTACAATCCCAGTAATGCCGGAAACGGACCTAAAATTTCTGCCATGCGAGATGCACATTCTTGGTTGACCCACGAGCCAAAGCCAGTCACAACACCGCTTTTGACCTTGAATGTACTGACAAGAGATTGAAGTGCAGTCGCTGCAGCCGTTGATGTTCCATTATGCCCACCATCAGTGTCGAAATCTATAAATGATTTAACATCAACATTTGTTATGCCTGCAATAAGACCACTAGCCGAAAAAATCGAGTTTTGCATTTGCAAAACATATTGCATTGGGGCTACAAAATCTGTCCCTCCACCCGGTTGAATAGTACGCATCCAGGAGACAAATGATACTACATCTTGGGCAATCTTGATAGTTGCAGGAGTGCAATTTTGTGTCTCCGAATTAACGGCAATCTTTCCATCATTGGCGTAACTGATTGTCGAAGCATTAAAATCCCCAATTTTAAACGAAAGTACACGGTGTTCACGCATAGTATGATTAAATATTATCGCCACATCTGTCCACACGTCTTCAATTTGCAGAATTCTGGCTTGTAAAAGCACTGGAATCGATAAGAGACGTTTTAGGAACCGTCTCTCCATCATCGCATTGAAACGGTCACGCACAACTCCACCGCCCGAACAATTTGCGTATGTGCTTCCGGATGCATCCGACAACAGAATGTTGATCATGTGGATTGGATTTATGCGTGGTATACTAATCTTTGGGGTTTCAATGCGGATGCGTGTCAATTGCGCCGGAATGTAACCTGAGCCAGGAAGAGAAAAAGTCAGTAAGTCATGGTCTTGAGGCGAAGTATTGAGAACGACGGCTCGCAAAGGCTTCTCAGTTGGGATATCATTGTTGGCCTTGAAATTGAGAAGTTCAAAGCCAAAGGTGTCATCGTTTGGAATTGACAGCCACAGTAGAATATATGTTGGTGATATTGGGAGGGTTGACCAGGAATATTCTGCTGTTGTTTTTGAATTTTCGCATTTCAATGAACCAACAGCGATCATTGTCGACGATTCAAGCAGGTTCTGTGATTTCAAGTGATGGTATGCAATCAAATTTGTGCTAATAGGAAGTACGCTCGCCCCAGCATCAGAATTCACGTCAAACGAGATGTTGCATACACCATTTTCATCGCTAAGCTGAGTCCAAGGCAAAAAAAAAGCTACTGGAATTAATTTCGCAAGCCCAATGTCCGAACCATCAAGTGCGGTGCCCATTTTATCATATGATAACGGGGCACCGCATGAAAATCGCAGCAAAATGCGTCCTTTTGATCCAACTGGTCCAAGAGTGACGTCATAAGACTCATTTTTAACAGTTGCCATTCCGGCCGTTTGATCCGATGCAGTTGCAACAACAGCAGCAACAACAGCCTCAGCCTGAGCCGTATACGCAACGCGCGTGCTAATATCTACCCACTTTTGGGCGCCGTCGTCCCAATCTTGGAAAATTGTCGACACAAGTTTCAACTCTGTTGACTGCGGAATTGCCACTGACTTGGCCACTTTTGCTTTAACTATCATAGATTCCCGCGTAGAATCATAGTGCGGATTAGCGAATTCAAGGGTGGCGAGAACGCTCAGAAACGACGCAGAGACGTCGACAGAGTAATGGATACCAGAAGGATGGAAAAGTGGCCGTGGTGGCGCAGTTGAAAAGCCAGCAGAAGCTGAAACAAGTAACGCAATCCCGTTCAAGTTATCCTGTGAGACACCTGTTTAAAATAATCAGTAGGTTGAGGATCAAAGAAATAATTAAAACCATTTGGTGGAGTTGGATCATCGCCTGGTTGCGGTGGAACGTTGTGACTTGAATCTGGGAGGTCTACTGGGAGAGGAAGTGGATGCAATGTGCGAGTTGCTGCATCCAGAACGAAGCCTGGTGTCTTGCTAAATTCCGCTACTGTTGTCTTGTTCTGTGTCCAAAAAGCCATGAGTTGTTGTCCAAAAGCGAATGAACTGTGTTTTTTTTTGGTCTTTGAGTGATCAAATTTTCTGTGCAATTTTCTGAAGGAAGTGACTGGGAATTTTGTGAACAAGGAAAAATATTTCACAAGTACCAAACAATAAAAAACGCTTCTGGAAGTGAGTCATTTGGAAAAGAGAATCTAAAAACCGCCCACCAAAATCATTCATCACCAAAACTGACCTCTAGCTGCATTTTCAAAATCTGTCTCATCCATCAATATGCGAGTGGCAGGTTGTGGTACTGGCGGTTACTGAAGAAGTAATATGGTCAGTGCGTCATTTTTGCCAAAAGCAACCATAGAAGATCCTGTATTTTGAACAAACTTGTGAATTCATGACTGCAATTTGAATGGCCTGAACTGCATTCATCAAAATCAAAACAACCAAAACAGTGTCATCCTGGATTTGACAACAATTTTATATGGCAAGAATCACAAAAAATCTGACTGCTGAAATTTGGCTCAACTTATTATTATCTTTCTTTGAAATCATTTGCAGATAACCATTAATGTTTTAGAAGCCTTTAATGGTTTGAAAGTCTTGCATGTTGAATCCTGCACCTGCGAATTCACTTTGAACAGTTTTCCTCAGCATATTAATTTAAGTTTGATTATAATTTTTATAATTTTTTATTTTCTCTAAGAATAGAACTTTAAACAAATGTTCAAATTTGTGTCTCATTCAAACCATTTCTGTTCAAATGTGTAAGGCAAAATTGGAACATTAAAATCCCCCGTTTTTGAAAATAAATCCTTTTGACAGAAATCCGTCCCAGCAAAATTTCTGTTTTGGGGTTTAATAAAAAATTTCTCTATCAAATTCAGAATTTTTAATTTGTGCATTCAGCTTAAATATTTTATAATTATCACTTTGAATCCAACATTCCATCATTTAAATAGAGTGGACATAAATAGTTCTTCATAAACATTTTCATTTGGAATGCACGTGTACTCCAATAACGAACTTCTTTTCAAGAACATAATAATTATCTGAGCATCCTTTTCATACAATATAGTTGATCACTTGCACTGCCTCAATTGTGTACTTCATATTACCGGCCATTCTATTTAATTTACGAATTTGAAGAATTGAACTATGGGAGTTATTAACCAAAAAGTACTTTTGAAACCACTCTGTTGTGGTTGTAAGCTCTTATTTGGTTAAAACATACAATAAAATAATTGATGGATCAATCTTTTGACAGTACATGTCACTGTTGATAATTTTGAGTGCTTTGTAGTTTCTATTTGTAATCACAGGGGTCTCATTTTATCATATCATATCATTAATTTATTTTGTTTAGAATGAGTGGACACCAGCTTTCAATTATCAACTAAATCAAACAATCTTGACACTGTGCCATCTGAATGTAATCCACTGTTAGTTCTGTTCCATACTCAACTTTGTTGATTTATCACAGCCTGTTCTTCCTGTTATAAAGTTTGAATTCAATAAGTCCTCAAAGTTATAATTGTTTTTGCAAGGCTCTGATACTGTTCACTTCAAATTTTCTTTAAGAGCCTCAACTAGGTAGTTTTTTATTCCTAAGTTGCATTCAACATCATTTTCATCTTCAGCTTCAACACAGTCTATCTTCAATGAAACAATTTTTTCTCCCACTTTCATCACTAATTGATGAAGTAACATGTTGCTGCTGTCAATAACCTGCAAGTAGACTGGTTTTTGTTTTGTGATGCTTAAAAGTTGTGGTTTTATTGTATCTGCACTTGTTTTGTCAGTAATGAATCGTCTTTACAGCTTTCCATCTGTTGGAATCCAGTCCCTTTCTTTCAATTCATAAGTATAATTACTCCAAAAGCGTTCTTTTGATTCTTTAAATGGAATTCTTAGATGTTCTACTCTATAATTTCCAATTCCATCTGTACATTCAACATCATACCCTCCAAACAAAATCAAAGCTAAAAAGAATCACTTTTTTTTTTTTTGTATCAGTAAGCCTATGTTGTTTGCTTCAAACAACAAGTTGCTCAAGTTGCTGTGCAAACCAATAATGCTGTGAAAACAGTGCGAGTCTTCAACGTCGATTGCAAGCACATGCCGGCAAATTCGTATCAGTATTGCACATTACAAGACCGCTGCACAAAAGAAAGTGCTATGGAGGCGAAAGTCTCCAGTAAGCAGTTATCAGCAAGATCAAAGAACTCAACTGAAACGGATATCAGCGGCTTCATTTGGTCACAGAAATCGTTGTTCAACACATATAGTTCAGCCGGCATGCTCACTCATTATCGTTGCAACTTCCGACCACCCGCCATCAAATCACGAACCAAATAGTTGCTGCAACTATTCGATGAACGATACCAAAGGTTTTGGTTTTTAATGGCGGATCTGCTTTTTGCTTGGGTGAAGTTGTACTGCATTTTGCGATCACAAAAAAAAATTTACTTTATTGATGAGCGTTGACAAAGGCACACGCCAAAATGCTTTTCATGCCGACGTGTGCGACACTATAATTCGGAACGTTACAGACAATCGTGATCTACTACAGCTTGCGTGCATAAACAAAGTATGGAGGGCAAGTGCTGAGGCGGCCCTGTGGCGACGAATTGATGTGACGACAGCAGAATGTTAGCAGTCGTTCTTTTTTGCTCTGATCCAGATGCTTATTACACTATTGTTATTGCTATTATTGCTATTATTATTATTGGGCAGGGGATATAGGAGGGTCGCGAGCACAGCGGACACGACTCGCGTATGCAAAAAACGTGCGAGAGCTTTGCGTTCGTGGCAACGATTACGAGCAGCAATCATATTTTGGACGGAACGAGATGGGCGAAAGAGGCGTTGGTGTTGGGGTCGGAGCGATTGGCGTTGGCGGAGGAGGAGCGGCGGGGCTTGCGCGGTTTGCGGCGGCGGCGGGCGACGGACTGCGGGTTCTGCGGCTGGACGGCCCGGCGCTGGTGACGGACGACGAGCTGTGGGCGGTGGCGGCGCGGTGCGGGCGGCTGGCGACGCTGGCGCTGACGTTGAGCGACGCCGACGCCGACTCCAAATACGCGAGGCCCGCCGCCGTCGCCCCGTCCGCCGCCGCCGCCGCCGCCGTGCCTGCCGTGCCGTCGAAGGCCGGCCCAAAGTCTGCGCCGAAAGGCTGCTCGCCCGACGGGTTCGCCGCCGTTGCCCCCAATCTGCGTGCCCTGCGCCGCCTGCATTTGCGTCTCGCCACTGCGCTCCCCATCACCGCCGCAACCCGCGCCTTCGAAAGCATCGCAATACATTGCTCGCGACTAATCTCTTTCAAAATCGAGTCGGCCGGGAGCTCCAACTTCCACCAAACTACACCGGCAACTACAACAGCAATGGGATCATTGTCAGCAGCAACAGCTACTTCGGCGGTTGCCTCCTCCATCGTTAAAATTCTTGCTGCCAATTCCTCTTCTCTCACAGATCTTTCACTCGCCCTCTGGGATCTGGACCCTCCCGCTTTCTCTTACATCGTTGCCAATGCAGCCAAGCTGCTCAACCGCCTCGAGTCCCTGCATATTGCTGCATTCTCTTCCCTTTCCGAGCTTACACCGGTCGTTGCTGCCAACTCCGCCTCCCTCAAGTCTCTTTCACTCGCTGATATGCTTGGGCACCCATCAATAGAACCGCAACATCTTGCTGAATTTTTTGCGGACTCGTCGTTTCAAAACCCTCTTGTTCTCGAGTCGCTCTCTCTTGAAGCTATTGGCGATCTTGTCCAAGTTCTCCCTTATCTTGTTCGGTTCATAAATATCTCCTCCCTCCGCATTACTCCTTCCAGGCTTTCTGCCTCTGTCTCTTATTCCCGTCTGGACGATCTGCTTGTGCGCATTCTTCCTTCATTTTCCAATCTGCGCCGTCTTGTTCTTTGTCTGTCTCAAAATTTCGCTCTTTTAGCTGTTGCCGACTCTTGTCCGTTACTCGAATCAATTGATTTGATCGACGCTTCTCTGGTACGCTTCACTCCTACCAACTTATTGCGTAAAATTTGCGTAACTGTGGAAACTTACTGCTTTCAATTTTTTTTTTTTAGGTGACTGATCAAGGTTTAATCCTTCTCGTGAAAGGCTGTCCACTTCTCACGCACGTTAGCCTTGGCTCCGCGATAAGCATTACTGACATATCAATCAAAGTTTTGGCGCGGAGTTTATCGGTCGGGCTCAAATCTTTGTCGCTTCCATTCCGCGCTTCAAACTTGGATTTAAAAAATATTCTTCAAGAGCTCGCAACCCATTGCCCAAATCTAGAGTCTTTGCTCAATATACCGTGGCAATTTACAAACAACAATAATAAAAATAATAATGTATCGGAAAAGGATTTGAAGAACGAACAAATGACGGCTGTTTTCGAAATATTGCCGCAAATGAAAAACTTGCGAAGGTTCGGCATGTGCTGGATTGTCGGATCTTCCGTTGGTCCTGCTTTCGGTTTCGGATCTTCATTTTCGCCTGTTGAGGTTGATGAACTGAAAAAGATTTGTCCAAAACTCAAAACTGTTTTATTCAAAGCATAATGAAGCAATAAACTTTTTTTTTTTTCACCTTGTTAAAAATTATTTTTATAAGCCGACAGTTATGGAGTTGAGTTTCTTCGCTCAAGCCATATTTTTTCCAGTCCAGATATATCAGTACATGCTTGTACGAGCGACGCGCGCAAAGAATCCACCGCAGTTGTTGAATCAGTCCCATTATTAAAGCCTTTACCATTACTGATAGAAGAGGCCAAAAACAAGGAATTATTTGTCCACAAGAAGCCTTTAGCCCCCGGAAGAACTTGAATAAACGCAACGCCTGTACAATGTACAAATTGGGTATACTCATAATATGGCTGATTGGTATACGAATATTTCACAGACGCGCCAGTATCATGGAATGCTTTGTCAGCCTCCAAGTCCAGAATAAATCCGTTTTTGTGTGCAACCGCGAAAATAAAGTCCGTCTTGTCGGCCAACGTTGCGGTTGGTGGCGGCGAGAAGGCGAGATTAATTTGAATCAGGCTTTGGAATGGGTTGTCGTTCGAGAAACGTCGCGCTTGTTCGATCGGTGCTTCAACAAATTTGAAGCCATTTTTTTTGGCACTGCGGTTCCATTCATCAAGAAGTTCTTCGAGGAGACGCGGAGTGCATACAAGCCAATGTAAATACAGATGGTAGCTGCATATAATGAAAACACGGTAAAATTGAAATTCAAGAAGAAAAAAAAAACAACGTTTAATTAGATCAAAAACCAATGTAAAACCAACCAATTGTGAGAGTTGTGAATAGCATCATAGTGCAAAACAACCATCTCCTTCTGCTCAAGTATAATATTTTTTCAGCGAAAAATAGCAATAACAAAAAATAACTAACCCGTGTACTTATGTTTTTTGAGTCCAAGTCAATAACAATCTTTTTCGAAAGTTCAATTGGCGGAATATTTTTTTTCGCTGTTGGTGAAGTTTTGATCTCTCCATTTTGAGCTGCAGTTTTAACAGCAAGCTTTACTTCAGTTGCAGACCCTGGTTTTCGCAACAGTTTTTCCTTTGCACCTCCATTTTTCTCGCGCTCAAACTCCAATTCCTTTTCTTTCTCTTTTTCCCAATCCCTGTTCTGATAATTCTGATTCTCTTTGTCGTCATCGTAGTTACTTTCGTTATAACTATTCTCCTTATTCTCATTCTGTTGAAAAAGTTTTCCCTCTTTGTCCTTATCTGAGTGTTTTTTTTCTCTTTCCTCCCGCAAGTTGGCTTCATTCAAACAGTCATCGGAAATTTTATAGTAGAAATGTCCGTCTAAAAATTTGTGCAGCTTCTTTCCATGAACGATGATGCCTTTGATGTGAAGCTCGTTACCAAACGCAACAGCCTCTTCTCTTGAATATAAATCAGAGAAATTCAGCAACATCCAGCTGACACATTCAGAGCCAATAAAATGGTTTTTATACAATCTGTGATGCCAAACTGATCAAAAGAAGATTATAATTGGAAAAAAACAAAAGAAAAAAAAATCAAAAATTTTTCACCTCGATCCTGAATATCAAGTCCAGTGGTGGGATTGGACATTGCTAAAACAATATTTAAATTGGAAGAAGCCTTTGTCAGATACATTTTTGGTGGTTCCACATCCAAAAAATTTGTAGTCCCATCAGTCTCTGCGTTTTTCTTCAATTTTTGCCATTTAACCGCCACAAATTGGCTTTTCAAAAATGTTGTCTTTTCAATGCCCAATCCACTTGATCCCCTCGCAAGCCTTGTAGCCCCATTGCTCAATGCTGGACTGTATTCAACTGTTGGAGTGATAGCAGTATCATAGAACGCTTTTTCATCGCCGCTCCAGCGATATTTTTCCACAAAGTCTATAAAACGATCAAAGCCGATGAGCCGTAAATCTTCATCGCTGATGTTTGCATCCTCTGCAAACGGATTTTGAATTGCCTTTGTTGATTCAAGTGGTATGAGGAGGAACCGAGTTCGCCAATATCGTAAGCTATCCGTCATTTCTTTTTGGGATCCTGAAATATAAGAAGAATATATATATGTTAGCGTTAACATAAATAATTATTTTTCACAATAACCGGCAATTAAATGATCCAAATTATTCCAAGAATAGTTTGCCAGATGAGGATAGGAAAAGCTGAAAGCAGCATTCAAATAGCCAGGCATATTTTTAGACCAAACCATGCATTTGCTATTGTAATTATCCTTGCTATATGAAGCTTCTTTCATCAGAATTCGAACTTCGACTTTTTGCCCAGCTGAATCCAAATACAGACGGTGAATATGATGTCCAAATCCAAGATAATAAGGCTTATCCAATGGAACTTTCATTGCATCTTTTTCTGAAATAGGCAAAATGGCTTCCGAGCTCTTTTGGTTTTTTGCCAATGGTGATGACTTAGAATTTATACTTGACAATCTTGCTCTTGTAGATGAAGGCACGGGCGCAGATTTAAGTGTTTTAGTTGTTGTCGGCAGATGTTCGGGCTTCCAAAACTTACTCACTGTCCCTGGCCCCACCACATCTGCGACAGGGATTTCGTCTCCCATCGTCACCGAAACTCCTTTTTCTGTGATTGGAGCAGTAATAATTTGAAAGCCCTGTGTGAGCCGCTGCGATATAAGTTCAACAAAAAGAGATTCAAGGCGCTGTGTGGATGTTACTGTCGGTCCACTTTGGTCTTGGTACAGCGATGTCTCGTCGGGTATAACACCATATATATATTTGCTGTATGTGCCAAGAATTTCTTCCGACGGATAAAATCCATGTGACAGCGGCAAGCTGAGTGCGTTATTTTTTATTTTTAGTCAAAAAAAAAAAATTAAAAAAAAAAAAAATCAAAGCAAAATAAAAAACACTTTACCATGCTGGGGTAGACATTGATGTCCAATTCACACCAGTGTTGAAATATCTTTTTTGAGATTCTGGAAAAATATGCTCCCATTTGTTCAGTGCTGGTCCAAACTCGTCTTTACTCTTCATAGGATTGCAAGGATTCGGCTGAAAAATGAAACAATCAATGAAATACCAAAAGAAAAAAAAAAAAGGAAAAAATTAACGAAAGAGAGAGAGAGTGAGTGAGTGAGTGAGAGAAGAAATGGCGTCTCACTGTTTTTTTTGATGTATTCTTGATTAAAATTGACCGTTTTCCGGGTGATTGTTTTGCAGGATCAATCAAATCAGCGAATCCAGATCCAGTCTTCCAACTAACAGCGGTTGTTGAGCCATCAACACCATGTTTTTGGTGATTGTGACGGGAATTAGACATATAATTTGCAATTTTTATTCCTGCGGCTTCCACAGGCTCCCAGGTTCCGTCGCTAAAGTGACTATTTTCGTCATTTTGTTTTGCTTTGAGGGTATCATATGTCAAAGATAATTCATTGGTATAAACAGCGATGGGTGCAGCGTTTTTAAAACTAATATTTGATAGATTCGCCGAGCGTTGAGATAAAATACTTGATCGACGTGGATTTTTTTCTAATCCTCCCAATGAAGTTTTCTCGAAAACTGATTGATCGGAGGAAATATAGCTGTTACTGCTATTATTGTCGTCACGGTTTTGATAAGAAAATTCAGAATATTCTGGAGACTTGTCAAATATTTGCGGCATCTCAAAGTGGTCTTGATTAGAAAGCACGTCATGTGGATTGAAGACCTGCTGATCGTATTGATCATAGACGGAATTATTCGAAGAGTAAGCGTCAGATAATATACTTCCAATTGAAATTGTCGCTGAGACCGTGTTTATGCCTGTAGTAATCGTATCGTGTGAATCATCGTCATTCGAGTTGGTTTTTGAAATTTCAGCATTTTCGTCTTCAAAGTAATCGACGACTATGCAGGGTATTAATTTTGTGCTGATCGAATGAGCTTCAGGTAATTGTGTCCGTAGCTTAAAACCAGTTTTCTGCTTGCTATTGAATCCGTTCTCGGTTTCATTATAAAAACTGACGTCGCACCAATTTGGAAGATTAAAGAATATTGACCACTCATTTTCATTTTTTAGTCGATCAATATCATCGTCAATCCACAGCGGATCCACAACTTCTTCGAATGTGTTTACAATTTTTCCTCCCTGAAGTGAATTATCCTCAGTTAACGGTGTGGGAAAATGCGACGTCGGACCATTAATGCCACTGATACCACTAGCTTGGCTGCCACTCGCTCCAACGCTCCCTTCATTTTTTGCAGTAGATTTAGTTCGAACTTTTTGTCCAACGTATTGGAACAATGGAACCATATGAAGCGGTCGATTTGCAAGTGATACAATATCACATGCGACACCACAATCAAACATACGCTGGGTTGTAAGCCGCAGAAGTTTTTTGTTAACATTAAAAAACCCTGGGCTATAGAATTAACGTTAGGTATATTTTTCTTTACAAACATTAAAATAAGTGAAACCTGGGAGTGACAACTATAATTGATAGTCCGGTTTTCACAAGATCTCGATCGATGTAATGCTTTGCAAACTGATTCATGGCAAGATTCACTGATTCCAAAAAGTTTCCGTCCAATGCAGAAGAGTTGTAACCACCCGATAAAATATAACCACCGATTTCACTTTGTAATACATCTCTTTCAAAGCGAACGAACTCGCGTTTCAAAGGCACAAGAATTTGAGACCAATCAGATCGAATTTCCCAGTCTGCAACAACACGATAAAAGTCGCGGTATGGTCGACCCAGATAGTCGCGCAAGATTCCAGAAAACATTTCGTTGTATGGCAATTGCGAAAGATTTTCGAATGATGAAACAGATTCAGAATTAGTGTTGCTTATGCTTTCGGTGTGGTTTGATTGTTCTTTGTAAAATATTCGAGAAAATAGGACGACAGAAACCACGTGGTTAGTGGAAGCTTCCTTCCAAACTGAAAACAAGTCTGGCAGAAATCCAGTCTATTTTATTGTTATGTTTTGGCAAATGACAGGACAGCAGTGAGAGAAAATGAGAGAAAGAGATAGGAGAATCACTAACGATACACTTTTCAGATAGGAGCTGCCCATCGTCGCCAAACTCCCACATTTCTTTACTCATTTGAATAAATATGAACATCTTTGCTGTATGTGATCGAAACACAAGTTTCGTCGAATCGGTAACATAAGCACAGTCAGCATATTGTCCACCCACAACCATTTCTGCGACAAAAGAACGGATGGAGGTGGAATTTACAGGCTTTCCTGCATACACAAGCGTGTTTCTGAGAGAAAGTTTGAGACGCCACATGTCGGAACGCGTCACATATTGGTAAGCAAAAGCAAGCACAACTAATTCAGCACGAAGTGGTTCAGGATCAATTCGGCGAATAGTGACTAGTGAATGCGGCTGAAAGTCGTGCTGAGCAACAAGACGCTGTGCAACAGATACCTATTTAACAACAGTATTGACAAAAAATGTATTCAAAATTGCATCTGGATGAAAGAAACACAACCGTTGAATAAAACACGCACCCGTTCACGAAGCTGGCGAATTCCAGTATCAGCCGCGAACCATGTCACCTGCACAATTAATGGCAGTGGATAACGATTCTGCTTCATTCGATAGTCTCCTTTTTCACCCATTTCTGTCTTTGAGCTGTCGCTATCTTTCGCGTTTGTTGGCATCGCTTCAATCTCCAGCAGATCGCCAATCGCAACTTCTCCAACAACCGAAAGCAGCGCCTCAGCAGATACAACAAGATCTTCCTCGGAGAAGTTACTGTCATGACTCCCAAGAATACACTCCATCTCTCAACCACAAGACTTTTTTAAGGCGAAAAAAAAAAAAACATTGACCCATTTTCTACCATTTTCGACATAATTGTGGGAGGGGTGTTGGCAAAATTTAAGCTGAAACGATCTTCTTGGGGCGTCCGCGTCCTCTTTTTTCACCATCAGCTGCAACAGCAGCTTTCTTCGAAATTTCTTTCTCTGTTTTTCCTACCGCTGTCTCAAGATTTTCTTCATCACCGTGATTAGCCTTGGGGGATGCCCATTCATTAACATCTGTAGTTTGATCTCTAAAAAGTGAAACATAAGTAATTATTTGTCAAATATGTGATGCACTTACTTTTTTGGACGACCACGGCCGCGTTTCGGCTCACCATTGGACGGAACTGCAGCTTTTGGAGACGAATCCAGCTTTTTAGGACGGCCGCGTCCGCGCTTTTCCCCAACTACAGCCGCAGCTTTCGGAGACGACGCGGAAGCTGGTTTTGGTGGACGACCGCGGCCACGCTTTTTTTCTTCATCCCCGGCGTTTTCTTCCGCGTTTCCGCCTTCGTGGTGCTGACCATCATCTCCACTGTCCCCAATGTTATTATTGTTGTCCGACACATCCTCTGCGCCAATAACATCGTCCTCATCATTTGATTCCTTCGGATTACCACGGGGCTTTTTCGGCGTAGCTTCATCATCGTCGGATTCAGCCGACGCGCCGGATTCACCATTTGATTTTGGTTGACGACCACGTCCTCTTTTTGTTGCGTCGGTGTCGGCAGGTGCTGTTTTTTCTGGGGGGGTTTCCTTTGGTTTGGTTGTTTTGTTTTTTTAATGGGTGGAGTTGACGATACCGTTGTTCTGGCGGCTTTTGGCGGGCGGCGATCGCACCGCTGGTGGCTGTTGGGGAGCCATTATTTGTTCTTGAAGTTGTGTGTGGTCTGGATGTGAAATGCTATCGTCGAAGAAGTATCGGTTTTTTTTATTTTTTATTTTTAATAATTATGTGAGAATGGGGAGAAGAAATGAAAGGGTGGCTCTATGCAAGCAAATATACGCGCAGACTGAGTGATTTAATGTTTGGGGATTTTGGGCTTTTTACTGTGGTTTTTTTCCTGTCTGTTTGTGTTCGGACAACCTCTGTTTCGCCTTTTACTTTCTTTTTTTTTTTTTTTTTTTTGGAGGGGCTTTTTTTTATGTGGAACAAATTGGGGTGGGAAAGAGGGGGGGGGGGG
>JADGJH010000007.1:0-37669 GCA_027596945.1 Physocladia obscura
GGCCTAAAAAATAAATATCATTTGCCAATCAAGTTGACTGAAGTGTTCAACTGAGAATGTAGAAATTTTTTAAGGTTGCTATGTGATGTGTGTGTGTAAGGGTTAAGGGGGTTTTCCAAACAGTCAAATAAATGAGGAATTCAACTCAATTTTGGACCTCTGACTTCAAGTTGAGTCAATTTCATCTGTTGTGGTTATACAATGAGAGTATGCCAGTTCAGCATGGTGATTGAAGAAACGCACATTGAATGAGAGTTTAAATTTAGACTCAGAAAGTTATGCTCAAATATCTCAGTGATAACTTTCTCAGAGTCATCACTCTTAAATCTTGACAATGGTGCATTAGGCACTGCCACATTAAATCCAACTGAATTTGGGATTTTTTTGATAATTGATCAACTGACATCTGATACTTTTGAGTGAATAATCCCACTGACAAAAGAAAAATAAAGATCAACCAAAAGATAAACTCCATCCCCAATCAATACCATTTTGTCACCATCAGAGTTCATTGGGAAAATTGTTTCAAGGAAAATATTTTCTGATGTTTTTGGTGAGTCAGAAATTGGTCAAATTTTTTTTGATCTGCTAAAACCCAATCAACTTAACCATATAATTCTTCACCTTGTGGACAGCTCAAAAATGTCTAAATTCCAAAATTGGATGGGAGGAAAGGATGAGTAGGCGTTAATGGGGATCATTAATATTATTAATGGGTTTTTCAGTTTTTGTGGATCATGAAAAAAAATAAAATTTTAAGACCTTCCGGTTTAACTCTGCACTTAAAACTCAAACACAATATTAAAGACCATGAACAACAACACAAAAACAATTTTGAATGATTCTTGACATCAGATGAATGAGTGATAGTGTTATCTTAAACACCTTGCCTTTCTGATCTGGAGATCTACTTCAAAGGTCTTGGCTACTCAAATGAGTTCACTGATAAGTTTGAACTTGCCAATCCACCAAAAATCGTGGCGCTAGAGGTCTATCGCAGATCAATGCCTAAGTCTCTTTTCTTGCTCCAGAGACAACTTTTGATGTCATGCCAACTGACAGAAATGCTGTCAAAAACATTGAAGCTAATGTGATTGCAGTTAAACAATTTGACACTCAAATGATGTTTTATTTGAACAGCAAGAAGCATCAGACCTTCAAATGGAAGAATATAATAAAGCTGTCAAAAAAGCAAAGAAAGCAATTGCAAAATATCATGAAGGATTCATGAAATTGTATATTTCATTCCCAAAGGATCATCAACTAATTGACAAAATTAAACAGTCAGATAATTACAATAAAAATCCATCTTTATATAATGCTATTAAATTGTTGGGCATTGAAATTACTCAAAACAATAATGCCAGAACACAACTGTTTGAATATTTTTCAAAATTTATTGCTGGAATGAAAGTGTTCCTTGCAGAGGCCAAAAAATTAAAAGACAAAACTGAAAGTTTAAAAGAACTCAGTAGATGGAGACAATTCAATTCTTCAAAAAATTAACAGTCAACTTTCTGTTGAAAACTTGCCGTTCAATGCTCCCAGACCCAAAGACAACAATGGGGGCATGCTTCATGAATTTTGCTTCAGAAATTCGAAAATCTGGCAATTTGAAGGATATAACTGCTTGTCTTCTACTGGATGACATGGGGAAAGCATTTTGCAATTACGAAAGTAATCTCAAAAAAGAACAGCAAGGTAAGAGAAATGCCAAAGCAAAAGCCTACTGGGACCACAAGTTGCCCAATGACTGCCACCATCAAAGCTGGCCATGAGCAGGACAGAAACAGTGCTAAGCACTTTGACCACACTAAGTGTGAAGATACTTGGCACCAAAAAAAGCATGATGGTTATAACAGAGACTGTGGATACCATTGAAATAGCTATGAACATAAAGGCCAAAAGTATAGCTGTGATGAGAGTTGTGAGCATGATGAAAGTAGTGGACACCAATCCAACAGGTCTGTTTCACACACTCAATGACTGCAACATGGTCCAAAATATGAAGAAAAATGGCCAAGTAGTGGTGCTAAATGAAAGAATTGAAAAAACTCAGGTGAAAATATTGGAAATTCTTCAAAGAGTCCAGATGCCAACAAATTAGGTACAAATAAAGAGGATAAAAAAAAATTGGCCTCTATCTTAAAGGTGAAACAAAAAATTACAACAAATAATGAAAACTTTATTACATTAAATAATACAGTGAAAAAGCTGAAGAAATTGAGCCTGATGGATACAGAACTGATGACAGATTTGGAGAAAGAGAATCTGACAGTGACAGTGAAACTGCCAACTATAAATCAGATTGAGTTCACTGCAGAAATAGTTGAACAGAATTCTTTGGAAAATACTTAAGAAATTTATTGAATAAAGTTAAAATTTTTGAAATAAAATCCTGTTGCAAAAATTGCAATAATTCAGATAAATTAAAGGCAAACAGAATAATCTCCAAAATTAATGAAAATAAAGATATGATTGACTGTGGTTCATCAAGATATATGACCCCAAAATTATCTGATTTTGTTGAAGGAACTTTTGTTCCAAGTGACAGGAAATTTGTTTATCTAGCAAATAATTCCAAAATACCAATAAAAGAACATAGTGCAATAATATTGGATCTGGAGAATGGAATTACAAAGAAAGTAGAAAATGGATTATTTTGTGCCTGATTTAAATGATTCACTTCTCTCAGTGTCACACTTAATTTGTGAAACAGGAAATGCAATAATCCTACAAAAAGACACAGTACATCTATTTCTTCATGATATAAATCAAATAATTCAAATTGGGAGATGTCACAGTGATCTCTACTATCTGGAGATCTAAAAAATGAGAAATGACAAGATAGTAGCAAATGCAAACAAGGAAAAACATAACCAAAAGAAATGATAAACAAAAAAAATGAAATGTATTTTATCACAAAAACAAACAAAAAAATTTGAAACAAATTATATGCTATGGCACTACAAGTTGGGACATCTAGGTGTCAAAGCTGTATGCTGTACATTGAAAGAAATGAATATAAAATTTGATTTTTCAAAATGTGAAACTGATTGTCCAATATGTGGATTGGTTTCAATAAAGAAAAAGAGTATTGACACAAGTGAAACAGTTGCTACAAAATTCTTAGATAGATGAGTCAACAATTTTTTCTGAACCAAAAAATGATTTCCAAACCAAAACAGCCCTTCAAAAAAAAACACATATCTGTTGAAATACGATATATAATTTTTTTTTTTTTTCAAAATAAGAAATGAAGACTAATTTACAGAATGCATAGGCTTATGCTTGGCAACTTTTTCAAGCACAAAACAGCATGCTGCTGCAATAAAAGCTGCAACTATCTAAAGTATTACTGCAAACAAAGTTAGAGGTATCTAAAACAGAATTTTGAAGCATCCTGATCGAGTGCATGGCAAATGGCTATTCCCTGATTACACAGAGCAGTGTTTTCTGGCTTTATTGGAGGCTAGATCAATGTCTCACAGCCCCATACATTCATCAGATTTTCTAATTATTTTAATAAAAGAGTATGCTGAGCTTTATGGAGCAAAATAATGGAATCCAGATGGATAGATGGCAAATTTTCTCAAGCAACACAAAGACAGCTTGAACTCTTATTCTATCAAAACTTTGACTATGGGGTAAATTGTGCAATTTAATTATTCTGATTGCAAGATCTGGGTTGATGTTTACCCAAATTGGGTGAGCAAAAATGGATTTAGTTTCAAAAATATTGTCAACATTGACAAAATGTGAATCAAATTAGAAACCAATAATTCTAAGGAAAGTTTATTGTAAGCACAGCCATTGGCTGTCCTGGGGTTAATCAAAGTGAAAAAAGTCAGATGGCCAGTTATATCCCATTTGTGTCTGTAACTGGTGTCCAAATTGTTGATTTTTTGATTATTCCACTCTTGAACTTGAATCTCAAAAAAGGTAAAACAAGAAGTGAAGACACTACCCCAACGTATTTTTTATTTAGGGAAACCAGTTATATGTCAGAGGAGCAATGTATACCTATTTTAGAAATTTTTAAAGCCAAATTTTTAAAAATTTGGCCTCTGTCATATTACATGAAAATTTAGGAACACACAAAACACCAGCAACATTAAAATTTTGCGAAACCAACTCTATTCAGAGTTATTTTCTTCCAGCAAATGTTACACTCTTTCTTAAGCCTTTAGATGACATATTTTTTGCAAGTTTAAAAAAAAAATTTATCACTCATTTTTAGACTTTTTTAGCCAGTTCTATTGGAAATATTGATGAAGCACATATCCCTATTATTCTTGACATTTGAAAAAAAATTCCAAAGCACAAATTCAAGCTTCTTTTTGCTGCACTGGAATTTATCCATTCAAATCTGAAATTATTCCAAAACATGCAAGTCTCAATGCAAATTTTATTGATGAAGCTTTGAACAAGCAAGAAAACACTTGAAAGTGTATAATTAAGCATTTTACAGATGAAATACCTGGTCCAGCTATTAAGAAAGCAAAAATTCAGTCAGAGAAGGTTTTAAGCATATCAAGAGTTCACTTCTTTATATTCAACTTTGAATTTTGATCAATTCTCCATGACTATAAACTATTTATAAATATGAAATACCCTTGAAACAAATTAGTTATAAATCTGTTGACTCCAGCAATATGGTCATGATGATGACCAAACTCCAAAAGTCAAACTTTCACAATTCTGTCTGTGTTTGTAATTGCACCATCAGCAATAAAAAAGCAACACCTGTTTCCAGGCCTATGTCCAACAACCAATCCATTGTTCAAAGCTTGTGAAAACTGCCATGTAGCATGCAGAAAGTGCATTGTTGATAAGGGTCAAGACTGCCAATGCAATCACAGAGGAATTAAGTGTGAGTTCACCAACAACAGCATGCAAAACAATAGATACAACAAAGCAGGGGCTACCATGTATGATTGGAAGAATGTTTCATAAACTATTCAAAGTTTTGGGTCTATCTGTGGCATATGACAAGGACAAAGCTGTGACTAATTTGAAAATACAATGCTTCAAACACCCAGATGGATATGTTACCAGCATTGATATGTTATAAAATTTTTGCGCAACAGTGAAAAGTTTGGGTTCCTGCCTTACTGCTCTGTTTAGGAATATCATTAAAGGATGACCTGATGCCATTAAATTTGCACAAAGTCTAATGTATCTGCTCCAAATATTTAAGTACTGTAATTTTTTAAAATATTTCTGCCTGGGTATCTTTTCTCATTTTTTTCTTTTTCCTTTTTTTCTTAATGTTTGAAATTTTTTTTTTTTTTTCGGAATTCTCCTCAAAAATAATGTTTTTATTTTTGAGTCCCCTCTTCTGGATTCAAGACTCTCAACAATCAATCCAGAATTTCAACTTGGAGCCAATTCAAGAGAAATGGCGTTCAGACTGTCGGAATTCCAGCTGACGTCAAGCCAACAATAATCGCAAAATTATCTTCCTCCTTAATATTTGAATCAACTCCGCTTTACTCATTTTGAACCTTATACTGTTACCTTTTGTTTTTTTGGCTTGTGAAAAATCTCTCCAAAAAGCATGAGTAGAGCGCTCACCAACGCAGCTTCAGGGCGAAATTCCACCATCGTCCTCCCCGGAAACTGTGGATCATTGGCATACACTCTTACAGCCAATGCCACCGCCCACCAATTCGCAACGGCTCCATCTCCAGATTCATTTGGAGCCTAAAGAGTGAATACCACAGCAGTGATGCCAGTTGGAATGTTTTGTCTTTTGTCGCTTCTCTCCTTCTCTGCTTGTTAGTTTGAAAACAGCTGTGGTTGGCGAAGTGGCACTCAACCAAACCTTCACCTCTTCTCACTGGGGAAATGTATTTATTATTAAATCGTTTATAAGGTGACCTCAGTTTCCAAATCATCAAGCATGCCCGAAAACTCCTTCATTTTCCTAACGGGCAGAATCCGAATTTTAGCGTCAATCTCAACTGAATTTGTTTGCACGCTGCCAGTTGTCGGTCGACTGCTTGTTGCTGTTTCTCCGTGTTGAGTCAATTAAAACTCCCACTTGGCATCACTTTCATTATTCCCATGAAGGCCACTTTAGGCGTTCCAGAACAAGCAGTTTTGAGCATATTGAAGGGTCCCGCATTTTTCCTTTCATTCTCGGAAGCTTGAGCTTCATTGGAAGATTTCATACTCGTTGAAGCGCCTTCTTCAACAAATACCCACGCGTGGAACCTAAAGGATCAGGTGGTTTCATGTTCACATCTCCCAATTCGTCGTCCTCAACTTCTTGGACCTGGATTCTATCTGCCAGTGGTTTCATGGGCGTCGTTTCGGGTGTCGAGAAACTGAATCAGGAGAATCAGGAAGTCTCTCAACCCTCATCTACTACAACAATCCCCCAACCCTAATTTCTTAAGCGAAAAGCATCTGCGAAGGAGACTAGTACTGCCTAACTGAATATTGAATCCCTTTTTTTTGATTGCATTGATTAAAGAATGTAATCCAAAATTCAGCAATTTTATAAATCTCAGTAATATTATCATTTCCTTTGAAAAACTTGGTATGGAATGAGCTGCAGTTCTCACAAAGCAATCAACCTGACCAATGGCCTTTCAATTTTAATTCTTTGTGAATCATTCATTCACAAATCTCATGATTTTTCACATGCCATTTTGTTAATTTGTGTCAGCATTGCTTAGTCTATTAACTCGGAACACAAATATGATGTGCTGTTCTTCCAACTTTTAATTTATCAGGATACTTATTTGATTTGAACATGTAAATAAAACCTGATGTGTTTCTATTTGTTTGATTTTTCAAAAATTCACTCAATAGTTTATCCTGTTTTTTCTTTTTGGCTCAACTGCAGATTTTACTAATCTCCTGCTGGTGATAATTGTGATTCCAACCATCTGTCTGTTTGTTTTCTAAATACAAGACATGTGGATACAGTATACAAAATGTAAACAGAACAAGTACAAAAGTGAATACAACAATGGTCTTACAAAGTTTTATTGAAACAAGTTGATAAAATAAATTAAGTTGTTTTAATAAAACAATGTATCTTGTACTGTTATTTGGTTTGAATAATTCTACTGGCTTGTTAGTAATTGTAATCATTTTATTTTTTTAGAGAAATAGTACCCAAACAGTTTAATTTAAACAATTTGTGAACTACATTTCCAATTTCATCCAAATCAATTTGATCCTTAATATTTGATGAAATAGAATTCATTTTGTATTTGTTTAATACTGAACTAAGATAAAAAATCTGTGATTACTGTGTTTCTGTGGCAATTTTCATGTGGCTTCAACATGTACAAACATCATGTGGACAACCAATTTTCTGCTGACAATGCCTTCAAAATATAATTTGCTATTTCCAAGTCATTTATCACATAGTTTTATTGTATTTAGATAAATTGGAAAGTTATTGTATTGAACTCCTGCTTGTATGGGTATTTTCAGAAATGACATTCATATAGTAAAGTTCACTTATTTGATTGTCAATAAGATAATGTAAATTTCTCATTTCTAATAAATTCATATTGCAGGTTGCTATTTTTCTTCAAATAATGAATATTTTAAAGGTAATAGTGAGATATTTAATCTAAATAGAAAATTCAGAATAGTCAATTTTCAAATGTATTTATTGTTTCAGAAATACTATACATAATTGAGTATTAAATGGCATCCTGGGATAGGTCTTTTCATTGATTTGACCAGGATTGATCCTGTGAAACTTTGATACACAAATCCAAAACCCAATGTTGCAATTTGCAATTTACAAGCCATCATTAAAATATGATATTTGTGTTGTGCTGTAACATCAGTTCTTCAATTAATATAGAGTAGCAATGTGGAAAGGAACAAGATTGTCAGGATCAATCATGGCTAAACTTTCATATTGGCAACCCAAACAAGTATATTTCTAATTGATCACATTATACATTTTTGAACAAATATTGAGGAACATATCTGAGTTTTCAGAAAATACCAGCAAAATGCATATATAACATCAATGTTTTCATTATATCTCAGGAAAGGAATTTGTTGGTTTTTCACATGGAGGGGAACTTTAGAAGCTTGATAGTAGATCAGGTTGTAAAGGTAGAATTTATGCTTGATTGTAAGATTTTTATTTCACAAAAAAGAAATCAAAGTCCTTTTTACAGCTGTTTGCAAAAAGAATGATCCACCCCTTTTTCTTATATTTTGAATTTGAGAAATCTGAAAAAAAATCAAAAAAATCAGAGATTTGCAAAAAATTCATCAAAAACTTTGATACTGTTTAAAATAATAAGTAGATAAGAATAAAAAATGGCTGATTCAGATGAAAATTCCTTTCCTGAAGTAGTTTCAAAACCTGAGTATGAACCTGGCATCAGCTGTGACAACAATTCTGAGAACAATGTGCATGTTGATGCAGACATTGATTTTGGATCTGAAACCAGTGAAAATTCATGTCACAAATACTACCCTTCAATAGGACTACTATCAGATTGAATGCGTAAGTTGCTCTTGCTGCCTGGTTTGTCACAATTGAGACATAGATGCAATCAATCACACCTGTTTTCCAACTGACATTAACAGAGCTTCTTATTATGCTTGTGTTTCAACAACAGGATCTTCAGTCATTTATTATTTGAAACAATTAGCTTGCCATCACTGCCGCAAAGTCCCAACCTATTTTCAACACGTTAAACTATGTGACACAACACTTTGCAGCTGTTACAAATCATATTGCAACTGGAAAGCAAAAACAGAAGGAAAATTAGCCCCAAGAGGATTTAAAATACACTGGTTGAATACTTTTGTTAATTCTGGAAACCCGAATCTTATGACAAACCCTAAGCTGACTGGATCTCAGTCCAAGAGAAAGTCAACTGAAGAAGAAACTGGTATGAAATTATTTATTTTTATATTATATTACATGCATCATTCAATTTTTTTGTTAGAAATTTCTATTAAAGCTGGTTGGTATTCAAAAGACACTCTAATTGAATCTTGCAAAATTAAAATACCAATATCTACTATTAAGGACATGGAAAGTTTGTAAATGTTCTTAAAAAATGAGTTGGCAGAAAGGGAGCCAGAAAATTGGGATTCAAGTCTGTACTATGTGGAATGACAAATGAAAACCCTGACATTCTTAAAAATCAGAAATTTCAAAGGTTTTGAAAGTCTCTTAGACGTAGCAAGCACTTCAAATAAACCATCTTTAGCTATTCTGGCAAATTTGTTTTCAAATTTATTTAACTTTAATTTTTAATTAATTTAATTTGGAATAGCTACTCTTGCCGCATCACAGGAGTGCCAAGAAAAAACTGGATCATCAAATAAACCATCTTTAGCTATTTGAGCAACCAATTTTTTTAATATTTATATTTATTTTATGTATTTTTATTTAATTTTAATTTTTAATTAAAAAAAATTTTTTTTTTAATTTGGAATAGCTACTCCTGTCACATCACAGGAATGCCAAGGAAAAATTGGATCAGTAACAAATACTGAATTCAATTGAGTAATTGTTGGGTTTGCAGTGGAATTGGATGCCACTCACAGCAAGCACTGTTCCATAAACCCAGATGGCTGCCTTTACAGAGAAATTAAAGGTTGCAAAGCTCATTTAAAACTTACCACTCATCTGAAAACATTATGGATTGCTCACTTGGTTTGTTAGGTGTAATTTTTTTTCAAAAATTAAACTCTAAAAAGAAAAAATAGAATGCAAAAACCACAAGTGTTGACATTCAAACTCCACTCAATTGGATGGATGATTCAAAATGATCCTTGATATCACACTCCAATTCTTCAAAGAAGCACTTTCCCATTGCAACGTGTTCTGCAAGATTTTCAATTGACACTCCAAATTCTTCCAGGTCAGTTTGATGGGCACTGTTTTCAGCAAGAGCAATCTGACATTGATTTGAAAGATCTTGCAATGCAGGTAGCTCACTGACAGGTCTTGGACAAAAATGTAAACTAAGCTTATATGGAGAACCTGCCTCAACAAGCTCTTCTAGACGAGTAAGCCTGTCCAAACAATGTTGAGCATACCAATTCCATGCAATGCTATATGCTTTAAATCAGCCTCCCCACTTCTCTTCCAATCTTCTTGCAAGGCTGGAGACTGTAAAATTTGTTGGAGCACCTGTGTGATCAACAATTTAATGCTTTAGCAAATCTCTACTTTAGTGCATGTTGTTCCATTCAAAATACTACAAAAATGGGTGATGAGAACAACTTTGATTGTGATACCTGATTTTGGATACTTGGAGTTTGCGAGTTTCTGATCAGTGAGAGAATCTAAGGTCCACACTCCTTCCTTCTGTTTATCAACATGCAGTTTTACATACTTTGGGAAATCTTCAAGAGTCAGTTCACCTTCCCAAGCTGAAGCAAATCTGTAGACTGGAGTATCAGGAAGATTATTGGTCATGGTTATAGGATGCCTCACCATACATGAAATTTACTTTAGCTGAATAAAACTGTTTATTTGATTATACTCTCATGTAGTAATGCAGTATAACTCATTATGATTATGACTGTGCTGCAAAGTTTTTGCCCTTGAAATTTTGAATACAACGAAGTGATGTCACTTATCAGAGAACATTCTCACTTCTGGCAACCAAGACTTGGACCTCTACTCGACAAGAAAAAAAGTCAAAAGACGGTGACTTTATTTGAGGAGTTTGAGAGAGGCACAGAGACGGAGTCAAACACGGCGTCTTGGGGAGGAGAGGGTAGCAGTGGATGTGAGGGAGTGGATATAGCAGCAGTAGCAGCAGCAGCAGCAGCAGCAGCAGTAGTAGTAGTGGTGGTTGTAGTAGCCGCGAAGGATGGGTCGTTGCGCGCACGCAGGCTGTCGATGCGGGCCACGAGGCTGCGCTCCTTGAGGAACGAGGTGCGCTTGAAGTCGTCGGCGTCGGCGCGCACGGCACGCAGGTCGTAGCCCAGCGACACAATCACGGCGACGAGCAGCAGGTCGCCGAACGTGTGTTTGAGGCGCGCGAGGGGGTCCAGCGCCGCCACCCAGCCGCCCGCCGTCGCGCCGCCGTCCCTCGCGCCGTCGCTGCTGCTGCTGCTCGCCGTGCTCTGCGCCCGCCCTCGCCCTCGCCCTCGCCCTCGCCCTCGCGCAAAGTCACCTGCCTGCGTCCGAAACTGCCCCAGTCGCATCCGCCCGACAAGAAGCCCAATCGCCATCATCTTTTGTGTGTGTCCTTCGAAAAAAATAAAAAGAAAAACCCAATGAACACTTCTGCTACTGACGAATCCGCCTCAAACTCGCGGCCGTCCTCCGCAAAAGCTATTCGCCACTCGAATTCCTTCATGTTCCGCTTCGGCAAACCGCTCACCGCCTTTGTGCTCTACTCCGCCGTCTCTCTGATTGGCCTGCATTATCTTGCCGCTCACCTGGACTATGAGCAGGAACGTATTCGCGCTCACCGCCGCTTTGCCGAACTTAATAAAGAATTGGAGTATTGGGAAGCTATTGATGCTGCATCAATCTCGCCCCCAACATCAACCTTACCCTCAAATAATTCGATTCAAAAGACTGCTTCATCCATCTGGTCTTGGTTCATTCAATCATCATCACCAACTGCCTAGAATTACATGCCATTCCGTCCTTGTATTTAAATGAAAAAAAAAAAAATAAATATTATTCCCGTATAAAATTTACATTTTTGTATTGAATGCAAAACTGTTTTTTTATTTTTTATTTCTTCATCAATGGCATTGAACCGACTCCTGCACCTTTCGCGTACCCCTCTGCCGCGACAGGCGCAACAATCCCATCTCCTTTCGCGCCAAGCCCGGTTCCTTCTGTCCATCCCATTGCTCGTAGCATTTTGTTTCCAATATTATCGTCTCCTATTACGGCTGTTGTCGAAGCAGGAAACGCAGCAACTGGAGGCAACTGGTCACTAGTGAGAGTGCCAACCAAATTGATATATATATGCGCAATGCATCCATATAGATAGAGAGTTTAGAGAGTGAGTAAGTACGTAATAATAACAAATAATAATTATCAGAGTTATATTATCCAGAAATGCGATTGTGATCACGCAATAGTCGCAGTAGTGGTTGGCATGTTTTACAAGAGCAGAGATGGAAGTTCCGCGATAAAACAGAGTTCGATTACAGAGTCGGTTTTTTTGGTTAGCGAAGTCCAACACAACAAAATTCAAACAGAATCAAAGAGGAAGAAAAAAGAAAGAAATCAGCCAGAATTTGATTCTTCTGTAGCTATATATCTCACACACTTTTTTTTTCTCTTTTTTTACTCTTTTTTTTTTTTTGTCCACTTACGCCTGAAACGCTCTCTCTGCGCCATAGCCCTGTCCAGGCCCATAAGATCGTCTGCTACTCTTGCTGCTGCCTTTAGTTGCCGTTGTAGAGTAAGACTCCAGATGTACTCGCGAAGGCTGGCCGTACATTTTACGACGTTCGGCGGCACGATTTCTATATCCCTGACGTTGCTGTGTTTGCTGATCTTGCTGTTTGATAAGATTGGCTCGTAAATCGGAAATCTGAATCTCGCGTAATGCTTGCAAATTCGTCTGCAATAAAATTCAACATATTTGTTCAAGAAAGGGTGAAAAAAAAAATGAAAAAAAAAAACCTTGTGTAGACCAGACTTTGCCTGATGTTTTTGCAAATCTTGTGCACTTTTGAACTGTCTTTCACACAAAAGGCATGCTATTAGAGTAAAATCACTTTTTTCTTTATCAATTTCTTCGACAGACGGAAGCCTCTGCAAATAACATTATAAATTTCTTCTTTCTGTTTACAAAAAAAAAAAAAAAAGATTAAATACCTTCAATAGAGCTTCATCTGACAAATCAATTGGTTCTACGTGAGTTTCTTCTTCCGGTAATTCTTCAGGAAAATCATCCACCAAATGTTGCTGTTCTTGATCTTCTGAATCACCTTTCTTATCGTCATCATAACTATCATGAGTTTGCTCTTCGGTGTTATCATTCAGAAGCACCAAACGTCCAGGATTACTGCCCATAATTTCAAATTAAAACAAAGACAAGGTAAATTAAAAATTAAAAAATACATCTGCAATCGCTCTTCTTCATCAAGAGAGTAGGATTGAATTTTGCTGCGTTCGCTGAAGCCACCAAAAGCAGTATGAGGATCAACAGGCTGAGCAGCAGATTCATCAACAATGCCATCAGTCGCCATGCCAGAATCTTCAACTTCACCCTCAACTTCATTCATGAATGCCGCAAGCTCATCGTCAATTGAAACTTTCACTCCATTAGTTTTCTCGTCGTCGCCCTTCCGCCTTTGTTCCGTTCCATTCTCAGTCCGACTGACTCCAACACCCAAATCAAGAAGCCCCATGAAACTCGGATGCGCCGTGGCATAGGCCGCTTCGTCCCAATACCTCAAAAATACTGTCGCCTGCGCGGCAGAAACGTAGAAGCTGGTAACCCACTCGCTACGTTCGTAGACTTGAATAAAACTATTCGGATTTGCAAAATCAATCGTCACACTGCGTCCGTCAACAAAAATCTTTTCCCCCATTGCTACCGTTGACAAAAAAAAGCTTGCAAGCGCCGTGTCATTGAATTCAATAAAACCGAAACCTAAACTTTGATGTGTTACGCGGTCTTTTACGATTCGGACTTGGGTTATAGGAACTGATGGGCAGTATGTTTGAACTGCATCAAATAGCTTTTTTTTTCGGTTTGTCATTAATTATATAGATGTAAAATGCTTTTAGATATTTGGTGAGGCAGCAGCAAAAAAAAAGTACGACTTACACTCTCTTCTGTGGTCAGAACATCCAAACCAAGAATTACAAGCAAGTTACATGGCAAGGATCCAACATCTTTCGTACCATCATTAACTTGAATCGGAACCTCACCAAAGTCCATCAAAGATTCTGGAAAATTGTGAAATACAACATAAAAAAACAACAACAAACAATAAAATAAAATAAATACAACACCATCTTTTTTCGGAATCTTGCAAGTGTAGCAGCTGCTTCTTCGTCTAAAGTTTGAGGCGCTACACTGTGAAAGTAGGGGAAATAGGCAGAAGCATTCGTTTTAACGAAAAAAAAGAAGAGCATTGACAATAAATGCAGAGAAAGAAAGCGAGAGAAGAAAGAGAGAGAGAGAGAGAAAGAGATGGCAGAAGATGAAAATCAAAGGCCAAAGACAAATATACGTTTGAACAAATCCAGTCATCGTCTGCAATAGATTGCGCACGTGAATATTCAAGCCTGACTCTCGAGCTAGGCAAGTTGACGTGTGTGCCATGAGTTTCCATAAAGCGACGAGCATGCTCGATACTTATAAACTTGACAAAGGCAAAACCTTTGGCCAGACCTACCAGAAAAATTAAAAAAAAAACCGAAAATAATTTAAAACAAAATAACAAACCTGATCCTCTGTCGCGCACAACACGGACAGTTTCAACAGCAGCTCCAACTTGCTCTAATTCGGCCAAAACCTGTTACGAGAGAATCAAAAGAGTCGCAAAAAAATTAAAATAAAATAAACACTTACACTTGCATCAGTTGATGAAGGAGATAGACCCTGAACAACGACATGCTGGTTAGGTTCTCCCTGCTGAGAATTATTGGAATGACTGTTATGGCTGTGGTGATGGTTGTTGTTGCTGCGAGAAGGTCTGTCTCTGCTTCGGCTTCGTGCTCTGTCTCTCTCCCTGTAGTCGCGACGATGCGGCGACCGAGAACGCGAACGATCCTTGAATCTGTCTCGCTCCCTCTCTTTCTCTTTGTAGTCTCTGTCTCGGTGATCTCGGTGGTCTCTGGTTAATCTATCTCTGACTTCTCGTTCTCTCGATCTTGATTTCGATCTCTGCCGGACTTCTGTCCGCGTTGTCCCTAGGGCTGATACATATTCATGCTCAAACTCCCAGTCTTTGCTGCGTGGTGTTCCTGATGAACGGCTGTAATCGTGACGGTTGCTTTGTTGGTCCACACGATCAGAGTACATTTTTTGGATTTTTATTTTCACACAACCACACTTGTAACTTCCAACGTTTCTAACTTTTCACTTTCACCATCTCCAGCAGCGGTAGTAGTCACACGCGGTCGTTTGATGCTTCCTTCCATTTCACCAAAACCGCCACGTTTTCGAACCATTGCTTCGACACATTTCTTTTCCAGTATTTCCAACGTTAATCCGTCATCAATTACCTCCTCCTGCTCATCAACAGCTCCCGCAATAATAGCTCCGCCATAATCTTTCTCATTAATAATGTTATCTCTCGCAGCTCCAACAGCAACAGTAACAGCAATATTCGCTTCCAATACTTCCAAAACAGCGCCAACATCAATAACTTCACCACCACTATTTGCCACGTCTTCTTCCGCTCGCACTGCTGTTATCCTACTTTCCACTCCCAAAATAGCGCCTACACTACTGCCGCGCGCACCATAGGGCGGTCCATCAACTTCAATTCCATCCTCCCATCCATCACCTCCACCTATGATTTTCCGTGGCCGGTCGCTGTGCAAATTTCGCTCCCCAAAAATCCACGACTCACAGCCGCCAGCACCAACATCGCGGGTTTCCACTTTCAAGAATGCATCTTCCATGTATACCATGAATTCATTATGCAGCCGCGCTGGAATTGCAAATGTGGCTTTTCCGATCCGCAAGCTTGTTGCGGGTACAACGCAGATTAACGGTAGTTGGCGTGTTTGCAAGAACATGCGGGCATGTTTTGACATTGGCGGGGATGCCCGTTGGAATGTTTGGTGTCGGCATCTATAAAATAATTTAAATTAAACGAAAGCTGTCGTTTTATTGCCGCTTATTCATCTTGCTTTCTTTTGTACCTGATAATATCTGTCCAAGCGCGATATTCTTCAGAATTGGCTCGCCCGTCAGCAAGAGTTGGAACTGGTGGAGTCGGAAAATGAAGTTTCATGGACTGGCATTTTTGCAATAAGATTTCCTGTTGCTGCTGTGATTTTTGCTGGTACTGGTGCTGTAGCTGCTGCTGAGTAATTTTTTGTCTTTGATACAGCGACTGAAACTCTTGCTCTTGCACCAGTTTCTGCTCTTGCGTATTATCGAAGCTAGGTCCGGCAAAAACAAAGAACGAATTATCTGCGTTGTCATCATTACTCCAACTTCCGCCACCACCATCACCACCAATATAGTTGCTGCCCTTACTACCCCCATTTACAGGATTGGAACTATAAGGCATTTCCAGCTCATCAATAACACGCACAACAAACTCTTTAAACTCTGGCACAAGCGTGCGCGGGATCGCATAGTATTTTTTCGAAGCAATCGACGGGCTCGAGGCAATATTTCCTCCTTTTGCCAGCGCCACGCGGCACGATTCTGCTGCGTGTGCGCCGAGACGGTCTTGCAAAAATTGACGTGTGCGTTCGTCGACTTGGTGGCGGTGATTAGATCGCAGTTGTGTGATGCGGCCGGGGTACTGCTGGCGGATGAACCATGTCCACGGAGTTAGTTCTGGAGTGGTGCCGCCGGTGGATGTGGATAATTTGGTTGTAGCAACTGTGGGAGTTGAAGTTGGAATTGACTGTTGTTTGGGCTTTGAAATTGTGGCAGAGAATTGGTTGGGGAAGGGAATATTTGAAATACGATCGTTGTTTACAGATTTCAATTGCTTGACTTGCAATGGTAAAGACTGGTGTTTTCGAGAATTGTTAAGGTTTGATGAATGTGATTTCGTTGGTAGTCGAAAATCTGTCAAAATTGCAAGTTTATTAGCTTTCTTAAGTTATTTAATTGTACACATACCTTCGTCCGCAGCATCGTCATCCACCATAGAATTTGATCCATCATCTTCATCTTCATTCCCAGATATAAAATTTTGAACCGCGATAGTTGTTTCCTCTTCGTCAACCAAATTAGCCGGCGTTTCAAACCCAGTTTCCGACCTCCTTCGATAAACCAGGTTTTCCGAGAAACTGACACTATTGCGCCCACCGTTATTGACAACACCAACACCAGTCAAAGCAAGCGCTGCAATAGTTTCTTTAATAACATCATCATCGCCTGCCGCAGCAGCAGATGCAGCTTTCACCAAAATCGGCTGCGGAATACCAAACATGCCACAAATGTCTTTGAGGACACGTAATTCATGCTTTAGTCGTTCAACATCGTGTGTTAGTGCGAAAGTCTTGGCTTCTTGGTGCCTCAGCTCCTGTGTGATGCGAATTCGCTCTTCCAAAGACCGTTGGTACTTTTCTTCTAGCGACATTTTTGAACCTGATGGAACTTGTATGGAAATCGAAGTAGTGAGAGTTGGCTTTGGAAAACTCGCTGCAGCACTTTTTTTTTCTTCTGTCAGTTCCTCCAATAGCAACTGTTACAATTGAAAAGAAAAAAAAAATAACCAATAGAAAAAACCAATAAAAATAATGATAGAAAAATATTTTTTAAAGTAATTACATTCCAAGGAATTACGAGTAAATTAGAAAGCTCATTCAAAATGCGCTTTCTGTCTCCTCAAATACATCAACCGGTCCTTGACAACATCATGATCCACATATGCCCCTTTAAAATGCCTCTCACCAGTACTTGTATCAAATTCTCTACGTCCATGCAACACTCTCAGATTTCTGAACACGACTGCAGTCCCAGGTTCCAATCTGCAATTTTTAATTTTGTATTTTAGAAATCTAACATTGGTAATGAAATAATAAAAAAGCATACCTTGTCTCATAGAGCATTTCGGGACGCCTTAAAATATTTTCAAACGCAGCGATAGCATCAACAAGCTCTTTCATTTCTTTGGATGAACGGACGCGTTCGCAGGGGCCTTGAAACGGCGGAGAGTAAAATACGCGTAAGTTATTCGGGGCGTCGGAATTAATATCTGATTCGGAAATAAGGAAGCGGTGCTGTTTCATCAGATGCGTGTCATTGTCGTAGTGGTAAGTGAGCGGAGTACGCGTTAGAGTTGTGTAGTGATGAGGAGATTCGGATTTAAGTATTTGCGCGGCCGCATACGAGTCGACGAAGATTGATTGGCCACCTTTTTGTTTTTTATTTTTTAGAGATTATTTTCAATTTTCTGTTAACAAAAAAAAAACAAAGTAGTAATAATACATACCCACTACAGAGTTTTTCAGAGAATGCAGAAATTGGATAGCTGGAGGAGCTTCAAAGTACATCAAATCCATATGGAGACCCAAGTCAAGGGAGGTGTAGGCAATATTTTTAGCGTTTGGGACACTCTTTACATCCCAAGTGCGGCCATAAAAAGTGTGGCGGGGGTAACATCGCATTGCGGCAATAATTACTTCGAGAGAAGAGTGGGAGAGGGTGTCGTCAGAAGAGGAGGAGAAAGGGATATTTGAGATGAAGGCGAGTCCGTATGATTGCAGCTGGTTCAGCAAGGAAAGCAACGGACGCGTGTTATTGTCGGCGGAAGTTAGATTGGCGTAATCGATGTCGGTACGGACGCGAGAAAAAGCAGAGGCGTGCCACGTGTGCGTCGGAGGCAGCAGATCAGCGGACCAGATGTCAGCATTGAACGATGCAGTAGTTGTAGCTGTAGTAGTATTTGTAGTAGTATTTGTAGCAGTATTTGTAGTAGTATTTGTAGTAGTATTTGTAGTAGTATTTGTAGTAGTAGTGGTAGTAGAAGGGGTAGTATTAGAGGAGATGGTAGTACTATTGGAGGAAGGAGAGGGAGTGGTGGTGGTGGTTATGGCAAACTGGGCGGCGGCAGTGGCGAGGAAGGAGTGTGAGTAATGACCCACGTGGCCGTCGGCAAAGCGGATGGCCACGGAGGACGTCGGCTCCGGGCCAGACTCCACTGCCGCAACCGTTGTTTCGGCATGGGCGTCGGCGTCGGCAAAGCGGCCCGTCGAAAACAGCTTCTGGCGCGTCGTTGGATGTACACAGTTGTTGCACGAACATGCGTCGCGCAACCACATCCCAGGGACGGCACTGCCACTGCTACCCCCGATACCACCAGCAATACTACTAAAACCAGTACCACTACCACTAATACCACCACCATTACCACCAACACTAATACCAGTAGCACTAATACTAATACCACTATCAACGCTACCAGCTACAAAAACTCCGCCGGCGGCCACGTCCACTCGAACTCCCAGTCCTCGCTTCGCTTGCACAAGCGCACTCCGTCCTAGCCTAGCTTTAATACCCCTCAACCCGACTACGCTGACTCCGTGCCACCATTGTTGCAGCACCATCTTTTTCCTTTGTTTTGTTGTATCACTCTGACCCCAAACCCAAACGCGAAAAGTTTAATCAAATAGCCATGTGACTTGATTTATTGGTTTGAGCCTGTCTGTCACTTTCCTGCAAGTCCAACGATCATCAGACGGTCAAATCGCTTTTCCGTTCAACTCGCGTTTCATGACCTGGAACTCACTGTCACCGCATCTGAATAGAGCACTGCGGAATCGAATTGATATTATGCCTTGGAGTGATCAGTAATAAATAAATTAGTGAATGGGTGATTATTGATTATCTTCAACCAAACGAGGGATTGGGCTGTTTTTTGATTGAACCAAATTTTATCTCATTTTTGAGTGAGAAGAAAATAAATGCAGCGGCTTCTGCGCAAACGCAACGATAGCAGCGACGATGCAGCGGGCTTGTTTGCTTCCGACGATGGCGATGGCGATGGCGATGGTGGTGGCGAAGACCGCGCGCTGCTCCCGATGCCGATCGCTTTCTCAACTTCATCGGCATCAGCAGCACCATCCAAAGTTTATTCCAATGGTATGCCCGCCCGACACTTTGACGACGACAAGGATCTCAAGCGTCGCCGCCAGGTTCTTTGCTGTTTTCGCTTCTGTTTCATTTTCTCTTTCCAACTTGGTTCGAATTAACCTATCTTCATTCATTTCTTGGCTGCTTGTAGGACGCCCATTCTAAACATTATCAGCTCTATCACGTTTATGTGCCTATTGTCCTCACTCTAATCTCTCTATGGACTCGCCTGTACAAAATCTCTTGGGCAAACTACGTTGTTTGGTGATTGTCCGCCCTTTTAATAGCACCTTTTTTTTTTTGACGTGTAATATTCTCCCAATTTACCATTCTTCAACAAAAACCGAAATACTCCATTAAACGCAGGGACGAAGCACATTTCGGGTATGCCAAATTTGCTGCATGATTCATTCATGCAATACTCAAACGTATATCTTCAAAAACTTACTGATGATTTATTTATTTATTTTTTCGACGGCAACTGCAGAAAATTTGCTTCACAATACCTCAAGCGAGAATTTTACTTTGACGTCCATCCTCCAATGGGAAAAATGTTGCTAGGCTTGTCAGGATTCCTGTCATTCTATAACGGCTCGTTTTCTTTTGATTCTGGAAAAGACTATCCTCCTGAAGTCAATTACACTGGCATGCGCATTTTTTGCGCGCTTTTCGGTGCATTTATGGTTCCGGTTGCCTATTTTACGGGAATTCAACTGCACATGTCGAAACGGGCTTGTATTTTGTTGGCAATAATGGTTATGTGTGGTTAGTTGATGCGATAACGCAAACCAGATAGAATCGATAAACAGTTACGCGATAGAGAAAAAAAAGAAAACATGATAAAAGTGAGGAATTTCTTAATACGAATTTCGCAAATTATCAAACGCGTTCCATTTAGTCTTGAATTTATTTTTCCTTATTGTTCATTAAAAATCTTCTCTTTTTTGATTGTTTTTTTCTTTCAGATATCGCAACTCTGGAAATCAGCCGATTTATTTTGCTTGACTCAATGCTTTTATTTTTCACGTCTTTCAGTGCTTACTGTCTTTGCGTTTTTCGAAATTACCAAGTCACAGCGTAAGTCAAAAGAAAAAATATATTTTCATATTACTGAATCGCGCGCAAATGCTTAATAGTCCATTTTCACGGGAGTGGTATATTTGGCTTACAATGTCAGGTCTTTCACTTGGAATGGTCACTAGGTTCAAAATATTTCAATTTTCAATTTCACAAATATTAAAATTTTATTTCACAGTGTCAAATGGGTTGGTTTGTTTGCTATTGCGTTGGTAGGCTTGAATACTATTGAAGATTTGTGGGAAATGTTTGGCGATTTGAAGATGCATCCAGTAAGTGTCGCAAGGTTTTTTTCTTCTTTTTTTTTCTTCTTAAATAAGGATTTCGTTTTCTTTAGATTACATACTTGAAGCATTGGTATTTTCGGGTTGTCTGTTTGATTGTCGTTCCTGTCTTTTTTTATGCTTTCAATTTCTATTTGCATTTTTGGATCTTGAATCACTCTGGGTCTGGTGACGGACAGATGAGCTCATTGTTTCAAGCAAATTTGATTGGAAACAAGTTGAACCAAAATCCTCCAAGTTCGTTTCTCTCTCTCTCTCTCTCTCTCTCTCTTTCTCCGTGTCTATCTATTTTTTGATTTCATAATGTCTTCGTTTTAATTTTAATTAAATTCATTTTGTTCTGGCTAGATATCGCCTATCTTTCTACAGTCACCATTAAAAGTAGTGTGCGTGGTGGAGCTTTGCTCCATTCGCACAAGGAAAAGTTTCCAGACGGATCGCAGCAGCAGCAGGTCACTGGATATCATCACCAAGATGCAAATAATAAGTGGGTGATTCACAAGGCATTTAACGTCACTGAAGATGATGCCAAGCCTGTTATGATAAAGCATGGGGATGTTGTTCGTTTGGGTGAGTTTCTATGGTGGAAAAAAAAGAAATCCAACTGTAACTTAAATACAACTATTCCAGTACATGCTGAAACTGGAAAAAATCTTCACAGCCACAAGATTCCTGGACCGGTGACAAAGAAAGAAAACGAAGTGAGTGCATTTGGCAACATCACGTTTGGAGATGAAAATGATCTTTGGGTTTTTGAAGTTGTGGATGTAAGTTGTATTTTTTTTCATTTCTTTTTGTTCTTAATTTCGTATTTTATCCAGGATATTGCTGCATGGCGCCGGCCGACCACCATAAAATCCCTGACTACACGATTCCTGATTCGGCATCAGAAATCTCAATGTCTGTTGCGTTACACGGGGGAATTATTACCTCAATGGGGATTCAAGCAAAATGAAGTTGTTTGCCAACGCCGCAATCCAGATACAAAAGATGTTGCAAATATGTGGAACATTGAGTCTCACTGGAACAGCAAATGTAATCTATATATATTTAAAAGAACAAAATGTTAACAGTTATAATTAGTGCCAACTGGTTCCTCTGCAGGATACGGTCGGCGATTCTGGAAAGACTTTGCAGACCTCAATGTTGCCATGTGGAACTCCAATAACGCTATGACACCCGACCCTGACCGCGAGCCAGACACGCTTACATCGCACCCATGGCAATGGCCATTTGAATCCATTGGACTGCGGATCTGCGGATGGGATGACGAGCATGTCAAGTTTTTCTTGCTGGGACATCCGATTCTTTGGATTGGATCTGCCTTCTCGTTGATTTTGTCAGTTATTGTGTGGGTTGTTTATGTTGTGCGTTGGCAGAGACGATGTGATGATTGGAGGAATTTAGGTATTTGCAGTTTTTTTCTACAGCTTTTTTTTTCCCTTTACAATTCTAACTTCTTTTTAAATAATAGCTGAATGGGAAAATTTCAACTTTGCAATCAAAGTCGGTGTTATGGGCTGGTTTTTACACTATATTCCATTCTACATCATGGGTCGTGTGACTTAGTTAAGTGAATCAACTTTTTATATTGATCTTTTTTTTAAATCTTTTTTCTTGTTTAAAATCATTACGGATGTTACAGTCTACATCATTATTTTCCAGCATTATATTTTGCTCTCGTCAACTTTGCCTACATTATAGACCATCTTGGCGGGAAGTTTCAGACATGGCTGCATCGTGGTATTATCTACACGTTTGGAGCTGTGATTGTTTTGGTTTACCTTTATTTTGCGGACTTTGCATTTGGGATTAAAGGGCCGGCGAAGGCCTACAGTGGAAGACGGTGGAATAAGAACTGGAATATTTACAATCCATGAGGCGAAATAAAAATATGAAAAAAAAAAAGTTATTGATAAAAAAAGCATTTTTAAACAGGCATGTGTTTATTGAGAACAAAAATAATACGTATCAAAATCAATCAATCATTCATCATCTTCACTCTTCTTTTTCTTCTTCTTTTTCTTTTCTGTAGTATCTTCGGTACCGTCTGCCTCGACATCTTTGGTCTTCTTTTTCTTTTTCTTCTCTGACTTTTCCACCTCACCCTCACCATTCTCATCTTCAGCTTTTCTCTTCTTCTTTTTTTCCTCAGAGGCAGGCGCCGGTAATTCTTCGATTAACACTTTGGCCTTTTTAGGCGTTGAGGGTGCAATTCCGTTTCCAGTTTTTTCGTTCGGGTGACCTGTAACATTCATTCCCCTAATTTTCCGAAAAGAAAAAAAGAAATGTGAATACAAAATAATATAAAACAAACCAAAAAAAAACTAGGCGAAACAAAAAGAACTCACGTTGCATGATCAACAAATCCACTCTTCCACTCTTTCGGAGTTTCATCATTTACACGTCCAAATTTATCAAGCTTGCCTTCCTTCACTAATTTCTTCTTTTCCAGTGCTTTTGGTCCAAGTCCCCATCGTCGTGGGTAAGTGTCACGCTCCATAATAACACGCTTAATCTTTGCAACAACACCGTGGTCAACTGTTGCCATTTCGGCTGTACTCATGCATGCGATTCCAAGAGCGATTGCTTCGCCCTTTGTTGTCATAAGCACGACTTCTTCGTGAAGATCAACACCATTTTCGAAACGCAACAGTCCTGGAATCATTAGCTTTGCACCGTAGCAAATGGCGTTAACGGCACTGTCTTTGACTACGATTCGTTTATATGTTGTTAGTAGTGATTCAAGTGGACGGATTGCAGCGCGAAGATATGATTCTATTCAATTTAATAAAAGAAATTAGTCTCGAAAAAAAAGCCGCTTTCAATCTCACCATCTTTGGTGTTGTCATACAACCATTGCGCATCCATAATATCATGCATTGTCATCATATTGTCCTGTTCGAAAAGGAGAGAATATTTGAGTAATGGTATTTGTATCTCGTTTTTTTCTTACATCTTCACCCAAAGCTCCACTTCTCACTCTTCTGAGCTCTTGCATATGGCCTCCGACCTTCAGCAGCAAACCCAGGTGCACGCAAAGAGTTCTAACGTATGTACCAGCTTCACAGCTAACCCAAAAGACAGAGAGATGACGATCATTGTTGAACTCAATTAGCTTGATGTCGTGGATAGTACGGACACGCAGCTGGCGTTTGACGGCTGAAATAAGCGGCGGGCGTTGAAACAACGCACCCGTCAACGTTTCAAGGCTCTATTTAAAAAAACAACAAACATTTAGCACAAAAAAAATATAAAAAATAAAAATAAATCAAACAGAAAAAAATTACCTGAGAAAGCTTTTTTTCAGATTCAATGGCATCATGCAGCCTCAAAACACAAACATACTCTTTTCCCGCACCCTGCTGTGACTTAACCAAACGAGTTGCTCTATCGATGCAGACAATCAAGCATCCAGTAACTTTAGGATCAAGGGTACCACTGTGGCCAGTTTTTTCGACACGAAGAATACGGCGAATCCAGGCAACTACTTCATGTGAGGAAGGATTCGATGGTTTGTCCAGGTTAATAACACCGTACCTATTTTTTTGCGTTAAGCAAAAAAAAAAAAAGATATGGAAAAAGATGCAGTCAAATACGAAGACAAAAGAAAACATACCTGACATATTCTTCGATTTTTCTCTTGAGAGGAGAGCAGCCTGATGGAATAGGTGTGTAGTGACCGGTTCTAACGTTAAGTCTGTCGTAGTTTTTCAACAAAAGTGGCCACTCTGAAGTGTCGAGCGCGGGAATCGATCCGGATGGCTTAATGACGTGGTCTTCATCCTTGCTCATTGGAAAGACTTCTGTTGGAAGAAGAAACCACCATCAATCACAAGCGAAACAAGTGGAGATTCTATAGTTTTCGGGCAGGTTTCGGGTAGCGCTCGAATTGTGATTTCTGACTGCGTTCGTTATTGTCGCTGTTTGCTATTGTCGCTACCCTCTGAGAAGTTTTTGACGGCAGTTGTCAACCTCACCTTTTGCAGTTTTGGAAGTGCAGTGGAAAAGGAAGAAAGAAAAAAAAGAAAAAAATTGAATAGTATTGAACGTCTGATTAAATCACATTTGAATGACAGCAGTTACAGCAATTATAATAAATAAAAAGTCTGACTGAATGTAAAAAAAAAAAAAGGAAAAAACAAAAACAAAAAACGAGAATCGTTGAGTCCGCAAGCAAACAAGCAAAATTGCAAATGAGCAGCTCTTGGCAGACAACGTATGGCGACTACGGAGACGGAAATGACGGCGACGAAAATGACGAGGCGGACGAGGAGACGCGGGAGCAGCTGGATCAGCGGGTATGTATTTGCCGTTTGATTCTTTGTTTGCCATTAGTTATTTGAGTGCTGTGTGTGTGCATGAGCTCGTACTGAGTGTTTATTCTTCTTGGTTTATGTTTGGTTTTGTTGGCAGCGCGACTGTCTGGTGTATCTGATTGATGCAAGCTCAGCAATGACGACGACGCCGCCACTAGTTGAGGCAAGTTTGGAGTGGAACACCGAATTGCCCGAAACGCCGTTCCGCGCCTGTGTTGCCGCCGCTGCCGCCCAGTTCCGTAACCGCATCATCAATGACCATCATGACCGCGTGGCAGTGGTGCTGTTTGGCTGTGTCAAGGTACTTAATTCTCCTTTCTGTTGCAACAACAAAACTAACAACTGTAACACAGCCAAATAATCCTCTCGCGTTTGCCGGTATCCACGTTTTACAGGATCTTGATGAGCCCAGCGCGTCTCGAATTCAACAACTGGAGCGCCTTGCTGGTCGTTAGTCCGCTTATTACACATTTTTTTGGACATCCTGGATTAATAAATTCGCAGCGAGTTCGAACATCTTCGATACCGAAATCGGTTCAGCGGATTCATTTGTGTTGCATGAAGCATTTTGGGTCGTTAATACCATTTTTTCAAAAGGGTGAGTTTCTTTGTATCACCACAATTTTATTCCTCAAATTCTTTATTTCGCTGAACTGCTGTTAGAGCCAAAAAGAACGACCATAAGCGCGTTTTCTTGATGACAAATACATCTTACCCACATTACGACAACTTGGAACTTCAAAGACTCGCAATTACTCGTGCAAAGGATTTATCTGCAAATGGGGCTATTATTTATTTGTTTGGCCTCGAAAATGCGAACGAAAACTTTGAATTCGACAAGTTTTACAAAGATAATATTGTGGTTTCGGCCGAAAACTCCGCCAATGATGTTGTTACCAGCAGTTTCGATAGTAACGCAACTGATACTGTGGATAATCAAGATGAAGAAATGCGTTATTTCAATGCAAGTGGAGGTGGATTGGAGGCTCTCACCAAACGCGTCGAACAAAAGGTTTTCAAAAAGAGAACTTACTTTCGATGCCCAATGATTCTTGGCGACGGGTTAGAATTCGGCATTCGCGGGTTTGAAAAATCTTCATTCAAATTTCCGACAGCTTTTTTTTTCCTCATAAAAATCTTTCGTTTTCAAAAGATACAACCTTATAAGTGAAGTAAAACCATCAAGCTACACTTATTTGGTTGGCGCGACCAACGAAGAAGCAGCTGTGCAAACATCGTATGTTTGCAAGGTATAAATTCTTTTTACATTCTTCTTCTCACCATTTTTTTTTTCGTTTTTTTTTTTTCAGACAACCAGTGAACAACTTGGCGCGAGTGACATGGATTCGTACTATCTATTTGGTGGTGGCAAGGTGTGTTTATTCAAACATATTTAAAACTTTTTTTGAACTTTTTTTTCAACCATCCTTCAGGCTGTTTTCACAAAAGAAGAAATTGCAGAAATCAAACATTTTGGAAACCCAGGTTGATTTTACAAAATAACCATATTTATTTGTTTGTGACTTAACTTTATGATGGCACTGTCTTTTTTTTCTTGAATTTAGGATTGAGATTAATTGGATTCAAACCACTTGAGACCATCCTGAGAAAACCATACTACAACATGAAGCACTCTGTGTTTGTTGTTCCAGACGAAACAGTTAAAAATTCAATTTTTATTAAATTAATTATTGTTTAAAAATATTAATTACTAACGATAAATAGACATACACAGGGAGCTCCAGTATTTTTATACAGTTTCTTGCTCGTATTCATGCCAAAGATAAAGCTGTGATCTGTTCTTTCTTGCCTCGGAAGGGATCAAGTCCACGTGTTGTTGCTTTACTGCCGCAAATGGAAGAGTACGACATACATGGAAATGTTATCAAGCCATCAGGATTTCATCTCATTCATGTCCCATTCAATGATGACTTGCGCAAACCAGATGCTCCAGCATTTGATATTAATAAAAAATGTATGTGGTTTTTTCTATTATTAAATAAATAACGATATTTATACAGTATCGATTTTGGAGCCGGCGATCAAAGCATTTGGTGACGTCATTGACAAAACTACCATCAAGAATTTCAGTGTATTTAATTATCAAAATCCAAGTGAGACTTCAAAATTTTGTGTATCTACAAATTTAGAAATTGAAATTATACATTGAAGGCCTTCAAAAGCATTATGCCAACTTGCAAGCTGTGGCATTGAAAAAAGACGCGGCAGAGGAAGTAATTGGTAATAGTTCATACATCTATACATCTAGTTATTATTAAATACGATCTTAGATTCTACTGAACCCAACAACGCTGCTATTATGCGCCGCATCGCAAAGTTTGTCCCAATTGTCTATGATTTACTTCCCGAAGAGGAAGAAGAAAAACCAAATCCTGTTGTGCCCAAGCGTAAGGCAGCCAAAGTTTCCAATGACGACGATGAAGGCGGTGGCTCATCTTCAAATTCTGCTGCAAAGAAATCCAAGACGAGCAGCAATGCAGAAGTCAGCGAAGAATTGGTGAAGGACGCGTATACTAATGCAACGTTGAACAAACTCACTGTTGTTGTTTTGACTGCTTTTTTGAGGCAAAAGGGTGTGCCAGCTGCAAAGAAAAAAGGTGATTTGGTTGCACAGGTTGAAGCTTTCTTCAATGATGCTTGATAAAATTATATAACTTCGAGAAAAATTAAAGTGTACTTAAAAAAATGTTGAATTTATAGTTGTTGTTTTTTCATTTTGGAGATATGTCTCCTCCTTTTACCACCGTTTTAATTTCTTCGCTATCCAATGTCTCATATTCCACTAACGCACTTGCCAACCGATGCAACTCCTCTTTGTGGGTTGTTAAAATTCCTATTGCACGAGAATATGATTCCTTGATAATAAAAGTAAGAAACAAGTACAGACAAAAAACAAAGGAAAAAAAAAAAAAGCAAACCTCCAACAAAATTTTCACTTCCTCCTCAATCATGTTTTTGCTGTCATTACCCAGTTTCTCGAAATCATCAGAGCTGTGGGCCACCAAACCAACTTTCTCATTCATGCCATAATGCAAAATCATCTCTCGTGCAACACTTGTTGCTCGCTCCAAATCACTACTTGCTCCAGTAGTGACTTCATCTTTACCGAAAATCATTTCTTCAGCTGCTCGTCCTCCCATAGCAACATCAACCATTGCATACAGTTCCCGCTTTGTGTAATTTGTTTTATCGCCATCTGGAAGCTGCACTGTCACACCCAAAGCACTACCGCGCGGTATTACCGTGACTTTATGCAATGCCATTGCAGCTGGTGTGTACATTGCAACAAGAGTATGTCCGCCTTCGTGGTACGCAGTCAGTTTTTTTGCATGTTCTGTTACCACAGCACTCTTGCGTTCGGCGCCCATGATAATACGATCTTTGGCCCATTCGAGATCATCCATCGCGACACTTTTGCGGCTTAATTTACTAGCATTGATTGCGGCCTGGTTAACAAGGTTTGCAAGGTCGGCGCCACTGAATCCAGGTGTGCCGCGAGCGATGGTGGTGAGATTGACGGTTGGTTCAAGCGCGATGGAAGTTGTATGCCGTTGGAGAATTTTCGTCCGGCCCTTCACATCAGGTAGAGTAACTGGAATATGTCTGTCGAAGCGACCAGGCCGGATCAGTGCCTTGTCGAGTGATTCAGGAGTGTTTGTGGCAGCAATGAATATAACTCCTTCATTGGATGAAAATCTGTATAAAAAAAGGTAATGGTTAATATATTTGATTACAAAAATAAAATATTACCCATCGAGTTCGACTAAAAGCTGATTTAAAGTTTGTCGCATATAACTTTGATCTTTACTGCTTCTTTTGCTGCCCACAGCGTCGATTTCGTCGATGAAAACGATACAAGGAGCCTTTTTTTTCGCAGCTGCAAAGAGTTCACGGACACGTTTTGCTCCCACACCAACGTACAATTCGTCAAACTCAGATCCACTCATTTGAAAAAATGGAACTCCAGCCTCCCCAGCAATCGCGCGCGCAAGATATGTCTTTCCAGTTCCAGGTGGACCAAACAAGAGAATACCTTTATTATGATGGGAAAAGAATACAAAAATTTTAAAAACAACAAAACAAGACGACTATTTCAAATTTCTTCGCGTATTTTCAACAGCTAAAATGTGTACAAACCTTTCGGCAATTTTCCTCCAACCTCAGTAAATTTTTCGGGATTCTTAAGGAATTGAACAACTTCTTCCAACTCCTGCTTCGCCTCATCAACGCCCTGGACATCGTCAAAAGTAACACTTTGCAGAGCTGAGTTCGGCTCAACTTCTGCATTTCCAGCCATACTTCCACTTTTCATGATACCTTGTTGATCCAAAATAACAGAGAGACCAGTAAGCAAAAGAACAGCATAGAGAAGACTGGCGCCCATTTTGCGACCGAGTTTGCTCCAAGAGAATGCCTCGCTTAAAACAACAGGGATCGGAATAACGTTTTGATTATTATTACTGAGTCCATTAATGCTAGAGTTGTTGCTGCTGTTCGATCGGGAATGGAGAACGTTCGCCCAGTCATTTGGATTCGTGTGCATAGTATAGTCTCTCGAATTGAGAATATCGCGTCTGTTTTTGCCAAGCAGACTAGCAGAGCTGGTGGCAGAATCGGATTCGGAAGGAGCAAACGATTCTCCATTGCGGGCGACAGAAAGACTGATAAAAAAGAAGAAGAGAAGCAAAACAAAAGGGGTGAGTCATCACCTAATGAAATTTTGGAGATGTGACACTGGCAAAAATAACTTACTCTTCTGCTAGCCGCCGCGCCAAGCGGTCAAGGCGACCTTCTTTAGCCATCGCCTGTGCATATAACGAAAGACATTGCGGCGCGTGCTGTACAGCTGCTCCTTGCGCTTCGTACGCCGCGATCAGCGCGCGGGTGTTGTTTGCACGCAGTAGCTCCTACATTTGATTTGATTGGCGTTAGTCACCCACGCCAACAGAAATTCGACGAAATTCCGATAATGCAATTAAACCACTGCGATCAACTAAATCACTCAGCGGAAACAACGGAGGATGGGCCAAACAGAGGATTACAACAAACCTTGTAGAATTCAGCATGTAATGTTGGATTTGTTGAGTTTCCCGGTGACTGTGCCTCTGCTTTAAGCCGTTCGAGACGCCGCGACTCGCCAAATGCAGAAAACTGCCGTATTGTTGTTGTTGCCAATTGGAGGCGTATCGGTTGATGCCGTATTGATTGGAAACGGTGAACAGTCGTGAGCATTTTTTGATTTATTTGAAAAAAGAAGCAAACAACAACCAAAATGAATTGCTTCAGTTAGTGTTAAAAAAAATCCAGTTGTGATAACTTTAATTTTAGTACGTCTTCTTTTTGCAGCCGTACTGAAGCAAGGCAAAAAATATGATGTGATTCATTTTTTGATTATCTTTATCTTTATCTCGTTTATGTTCACATCAATTTGTTAATCGTTTTTTTCCATAAAGTTATCAAAATTAGAAGCTTCTTATGGATAGTCATTTCACATGAGTTTTTAAAGAAACAATTTACATTCCATTTTTTGGTGAAAAAGTTTGACCATGACCTATGTTATTAGAGCAGAATAATTAATGACAAGATTTGCTGGTCAGCTAACAGCACAAAAATCACAATAGTTTCAGCCACACAGAAGGAATTATAGTTGCATGTAACAGTTCACTTAATCTTTAGCTTATTAAAATCTGGGTTGATGATTTTAACCTCTAGATGAATATTAATGGCTATAGTTGGGAAAATATTATGAATGTAGATGAAGTGCAAAAACACCAAATCAATAACCAATGTAAGTACCAAGATTGCACATACAAATAAGTTCTGTGGTGACAGAGGACAATATAAGAGCTATATTTTATTTGTAACAGCAAATGGGGAGCAAATAATGGATTTGTTTTACCAAGTATATTTAATAATTCCAATTAACAGACAATTCAAGCTGCCTAAACCATGAAGATATCACCCCTGTATATTTTGTGTACATTGACACAGATTATGTAATGGAAATGCAATGGAAACTTGTTTTTGGTAGAGCTGAAGACAAACATACATACTGGATTGACCTATGTTCTTTTGTGCAATAACCTTAGCATTCACAAAACATTGGATGTTCTCACATAATACTTTGAGATAAATATTACTTGCTTCTTTCTTGGAAAGTTGACAAAGAGTCTGTTCCTATTGCTCCAGAAGCCCAAAATCACATTACTCTGCACATAATCACGTCAGTGTTTCTTTCCAAGAAAAAATGCATTGCTCAATCTCAATGGCAAATCCAACAAAATTGGTCAAACAAACACTCTTGCAAAAGAAATTATCAATTTTCCATTGTCTTCAAATACAAGTCCAGTTATTACCAAAGTGGCTACAAAACCAGAGTAGTCTCTTAAAAAAAAATAAGATCTGTGGCTTCAAGAATCAATTGCCACAGTAAAACAAGATCAATTGCAATTACGGCAAAACAGGCTGTCAAAGAAAAAAATAAGAAGCTAAACAGTAAGTGCATGTTAACAAAGAGAATGTAAAAGCCTCCAAAGTTATGATTTGATGAAATGAAATTATTGAAAATTGAGTTGCCCCAAAATTCATCTATGTAGTTCCAATTAGCTTGTCTGTGCAAAGTATTCCATATTTTAGCATTGTTCTGGATGAAAGATTTGTTCTTGCATCAATTATTTCTGGATGTATGGGCTGCAGATTCTGTTTGAATTGTTTAAATGGAAACACATATAATTTACGGCAAAGCAAACTTTCCATATCATTGCAAAGTTGATGGGATAGCAACAAGTAACAAAAATCTACCTGGGCCAGTACAGTACAGATGAGTTGCAACTGTGGTGGCAAAAATAGAGCTAGATAGCAGTTTTTGAAGTTTACATGGAGTACATCTGGACAAAATCCAAATAAACTAAACCCTTATATCCTTTTTATTCCTATACACATGAAAATGATTGATTTATTCTCCAGACATAATTTGATAACTTTCCTATTTTTAGTTTACTATTAAACAAAAGCTAATTAATGTCATTATTCATATTATTTCATCTATTCACAGAGAATAAACAAATGACAACTTGCAAGAGTAGATCAGCAGACTTTTTTGGCAATGCCATTGTAGGGTAGACCTGAAATGTGTGGAAATTAGAAAATGTTTGATTTGAGACTGTGTTAGTCATCAAAAACAAATGTCACAGAAGTCAAAGAGAGGATATGTGCAATCACCTAACATTTGCATGACAGTTCTATGGATAGTTATGTGTGAGTCACAAAAAAAATTTTTTAGATCAGGGGATTTACTTTTGTCTATGGCCAAGACTGACAAGGAAAAACTCTAACACTCTGTGAAAGTTCTGGCAATAAACTTTTAAGCAAGTGAAAAATCAATAAAATAAAATCACCAGATCTAATAAAAGACGATTATGCAATGTGTCATCAACAACCCTGACCAACTGTTGATGATTCCACTGTCTCAACATTTTTCCCAAAAAAATGATATTGAATCATTTTTTTAAATTTATCTTTAGAATATCAAATACAAAAAAGGAATTTGAAGTTTTAAAATGTTCAGTCACATTAACAAACAAAATATTTACTGACATAAAACATAAAAACAAAAACGATAGTTGCAAAAAGGAAGAAAAAAAGGGCGAAAAAAAAAAAGAAAAAAAAAGAAGAGAAAAAAACAAACAAGGTAATAAATGAGGTTGTTCAATACACTACAACAATGAAGGATGTGCACTAAGGGAGGGAGATAAACAGAAGTAACTGATTTGCGGCATCAAAAAAAAAACTTTCGTCAGGGAAGTATCGTTTTCTTCCCCAACTTCTACTGTTGATATTCCTGTTTTGGTGAAGCTCCTGGACTTGATGCATCGGTTTGCAATCCCGAAACTGAAGTTTGACCAACAGTTCTAATTTTTCCACACGTCAACACAAAATTTCTCAAAATTTTACATTAAAAAAAAGCACTCACAAATTATCTTTTCCATAAATTGCTCGCAGCGCAACAATTTGTTGCAGCGTATAAATCTGCCCCGTGTAAGCAACATAGGAGTTCCAGCTCTCCAAAATCTGCGCATCTGTAAACTGCGCAAAAAGCGACCGCATGTACTGCGATTCGTCAAACTGCTCTCCTCCACTCGCTCCAGATTGCACAGAAGAATTCATAGAATACCGTGATCCAGTTTTATACATGTCGCTTTGCGCCGGCGAGAACGATCGCTGATCCGGTGACAAAAATGATCGATCAATTTGCGAGTTTTGCGATAATCGACCGCCACCGGGACCGCCGGCACCGCTGCTGCTGCCGCCAGGGTTTCCGAGCGGGGAAACGGCGCTTGAACGCGTTGCAGACGGTGATTTAATTGTTCCCATTCCTGGAAGCTCCCACGGCCGCAACGGTTCATCCTTTTTGAAATTTCCACCGTTGCGACTGCTGCTAGAACGTTTCGAAACCACGTCAATGATACTCGCACGCAGTTTTTTCTTGACGGAAGTTGAGTCTTTTTCCTTTTCCGCAGTGAGCTCCGGCGACCCAGGCGCTTGGCTGTTTGGTCTTGTGGAGGTTGTTTGCAGTTCGTCATCGTCGTCGTCATCGTCGGTTGTTGTGGTGCCATCTATATCACCGCCACTTCCACCACGAGAGATTCCAGATCCTGAAGGGTAACTCACTCCAGAAGTCCCAGACACATACGAATGCCGGTTTCCGACTGACGGTGGAGCGAGATATTTTGATCGCTTCCGTTCATCATTCAGCTGCTCTTTAGGGCCAAATTTGAACACATGCGGGTCGTCGGCATCGCTCGTTAACGAATCGTCATCGGTTGATGGCTCCACGCTTCTGACTCCTGTTAGGTTGTGTTGAATCACACGTGCGAGCTCGCCTCCAACCTGTCGGCCCATTGGTGTTTGCGCACTTGATCCTAGAATACCTTGCAATGCGAGCTCTCGATCCATGTCTTCGCGTCGCAATCGTTCATTCATTTTTTGCTCAATTTCTTTTTGTTCGTCGCGCTCAATTCTTTTTCGTCGCAAAATTATAGCAGCTATTACGATTATTATTATGGCACCCCCGCCTGCAGCAATTCCGGCTATAGCGGCTGTTGATAAAATTATACCACTACCGCCTGAAGGTGTGTTGCTAGTTTGTGAATCAGATGAACCAGTGTGTGTCGGAAGGGCAGGTGGAGTTTGTGCTGTTATACCACCAGGAAGATTTCCCCATACGTTGTTTGAAACATCATATGCAACAATGCCTGGAATTGGTGGATTTGGATCGCTATTGTTGGACACAACCCCAAATGCAGCCACAAGATAATTGTTTACCATAAATGCATTATGAGAGTGTCGTAAATATGGAGAGTTTGTCAACTGCTTCCATTGAAATGTACTTGTGTCCAATTGCCATAGATCTTTATAAGTGTAATCCAAATCAACTTGAACTCCGCCATGAAGTAAAAGAATATTGCTGGTTGAGCTCACTGCAAAATTTGAAAATATTTAAGCACAAAGAAAAAATAACGAGAAAAATAAGAAAAAAAGAAGAAAAAAAACTACCTGCAGTAAGAGTGGCAGAACGACGTGGAGGTGGACTACCATTTTCTGGATCCGCAATTGTGGAATGCTTGGTCCAAGAACCAGCAGTGATATCTGAATCATACGTATAGACATAGACATTAGACATACTAGAAGCAACAAGAGTGCCATCTGAATTCTCATCAGCAGTTATGCCTGAAAGCATGTAAGCAACACCCTCAACACATTCCATGACATGATCGTGCAAGTAAGGATCCGACGCAATTGAAGATGTTTTTGAGGTCCATGCATTGTTGGAGGTGGTTGAATTAACCAAGTTCAGCAAATAGGTGTCTTGGAGAGTGATGGTGGTGGGAGAGTTGTCTGGACCGCTCAAACCACCGTGAATGAGCATAGTTTCGGAATCGAGAAGGCACGAAGCGGCGCGAATGCGCGGCGAGGCGGCCGTAACATGGTCATTGAAGGAATAGAATTCGCTAGGAGCCGCAGGATCGTAACTGAGGGTTATGATTATTAATTATTAAATACTTGTATAAAAAAAAGATTTCTTTTGCAGTTTCTGGGGAAAAAAAACCCACAGATATACGGCGGAAGTGGTTGGGTTGTCCGAGTCGCCAAACAGATAAAAGAACAGGTCAACGTTAGCACCAGCAACATTAACGTCGACGGAGCGAGCAATAGCGGATGCGGCGTAGGAAGTGAGGCGCGGGTCGACAGCAGTCGCCGGCGCGTCAACGAGAGTTGTGCTTGGTGCAGTAAGCCACGAGCCGCCGCCAATACCGGCCGTGAAGCCCGAATGCAGTGAAAGCACTGCAATGCTGGCATCAACCGAGAGGGCCTTTTTTTAATTCGCACAGTTGATTGAGTAAAGCAAGTCGCGTTTTTTTTTGAATTGGATGGAATGGTCCGCTTACCGCGTTCAAGTTCCACGTGCCGCCCAGACCGCCGATAAACACCGCAACGGCCTGGTCCCAGATCAAATGTGCGGCAGCCCCGAAGCGTGTTGCCGGTGCCGTAGTGGCCGCGCCGCTGCCCAGCGGAGTTCCACCTCCCGACAGCGTTGTCTGCCCGTTCGTAACCGAGACGGATCCTGTTGCCGTAGAACTTGAAGTTGCTGTTGAACTTGTAGTTGCATTCGATGCTGTCGAACTCGTATTCGCACTCAATGATGTCGTTGTTGAACTACCTCCAACAATAATTGCTGCACTCTGAGTCGAAGTCGTCGGTACTGCTGCCGATGTCACGACCGTTGCTGTTGTTGTTGTTACTGCCTGTGCGTGTACCGGATCAGTGGCCTGCCCTGCAATCAAGAGTAAAGTCAACGCGCTCGACCATCCAAATTTCCACTCCATCTCCAAAATTTCTATAAATTCAGCTGATCAACAATCCATGCAATTTGAAGTTGAACCCCTTTAATGTTTACAAATAATTATACACAAGAATAAGTCGAGTGATTGAATGCTTGGATGCATAAGAGAGAAAATGGTGAGTGAATGTGAGTGAGTGAGAGAGAAAAGAATGGATGACTGTTTGAATCCACAAATAATTCCTTCATCGAGCTCAGACATACGGACTTGAAATTTGCCATCGAAAAACTCATATTTGGGCGTTGCTGGCGTCATTTGACGAGGCGTAGTTTGCCTTGCCGCTGGCCGAATTGAGAACAAGCAGGAGCTGCATGGTGACAAAAACCAGTTTGTTTATTGCAAAGGGGGATTTTCTTGGGATTCCGCTCGCGGTCGGGCCCTGAATGGCACGCGTAATAGTGAGGCCGGTGACAGCAAGCATGCCGAGACAGGCAATGAGAAGACGCATCTCTTCTTTGGACTTGTACTTTTTGTAAATCTCGACGGCAAAATTTGCGCGGCGAACGCGGGCGAGCGAGAGGGACATTTTGACGACAATGAGGGCCGACATGGAAATCTCGACGGCGGCCCAGAACAGATAGAGGGCGATGAGGGGGACGAAGGCGGGCTCGCGGGTGTCGGGGTCGCAGGCGAGGGCGGGGTTCGCGCTGTTTGCAAAGAGGTAGGCAAAGTGGGCGTAGTTGTAGAGGGCGTAGAGCAGCAGCGAGACGGCCCAGGCGGCGTAGACGGGCCAGCGGCGCTTGTTGGCGACGATGGCGAGGGCGCGGAAGACGACGAAGCCGAACTTGAAGGCGTCCTTCAGCGCCCACAGCGTCTGGGCGGCGAGGCGCAGGCCCAGGAAGAAGGCGCACGGGCTGGCCGACCGCACGGCGTCGGCCAGGTAGAACACAAAGAACGCCAGCCCGTCCAGGTACACCATCGCGCGCACCCACACCGCAGGCCGCCGCATCAGCAGCAGCACATCCACCCCGCGTCGCCGCTGCGTCCGCGTCCGTATCCGCCCCACGTCGTACGAGTCAGTGTACACCATAAACACCAGCGTCGCCAGCGTTACCATCCCCATTGCGTAGTCCACGTCGTTGATTGTCGCCGCCGCCCCTGCCGTCACCACGAACCCAACCATCTATTTTTTCTCTTTATTTCTCATCAAAACTTTCACAGGTCGTGTCCTGCCACCCCAAACACTTGCGCATACTCATAATATCTCATTATCAATTTAAAGTTGCGCGCTGGCACGTTCAGTGCAATCAATACATTGTGCACTTTTTGATATCCGTGCCGTCCAATTAGTTTAAAAATTGCCTGTGCGATCGGACTTGGATACTGTCAATAATGTACACATTAATTTAAAT
>JADGJH010000007.1:37679-49205 GCA_027596945.1 Physocladia obscura
AATAAAAAAAAAAAAGAACTTGCAGTATTATCAATATAAGATTTGTCCAGCAACACCACGACTTTGTTGACTGCAATCAATGCTTCCCGTGTGTTACCTTCCTCGGCCTCCATTGCCAAGATTTTGAGCCACGATTTGATGGAAAACTTTTGTTCCAGGCAAAATCTATAAGCTGTTTTTGCATCTTCGGGATGCAGCAGACGACCGGCAAGATCACCATACACTTCCCATTCTGCGCCAGTCTTACGCAGCGCGAGTGGTGTCTTTGATCCAGGCAGATATTGCGTCATTTCCTATAAAAACAGTACACGAAAATGCATTTAAAAAAATAAAAAAAAGTTTTGTAAAAAAAAAACAAAAACCAAAGTGTTCACCTGTTTCAGCGCAGTGTAGAGTCGCAAATCATTATACAGAACCATAAACAGATTATCTAGCCACTTTTCACAAAGACGCTTGTTTCGGAACGTGAAATTAATTGGGGTTCTCTTTGGTCGCGGATTCGGCGTAGCAGTCAGTTTTCGCACACCTTCAACAGCACCCATCTTGTCAACTCCTGTTTGCACGCTTTCTTCATCCTCATCGCCTTCGACATCATTACTTGCTCTACGCATCATCTCGTCGATACTAAGACCTTTCTTTTCACCAGCTCCGGGAGTCAGTTTTTCGCCGCCGCCGCCGCCGTCATCATTTTCATCCCCTGGCTGTGGCGTTAGCCTGATGCTCTCGAAATTTTCCAGTTCCTCCAGCTTTTCCTTTTCAAGATCAGGCGCCCCGTTTTTCGTCGGCCCCTCTCCCAGTTTGTTTTCTTCGTCTTCTTCTTCATCCTCCTCCAAACTCCCTCCATTAATTTCAACTTTCGTTTTTTCCACGTTATCAGTCTTATTATTATTACCACCACCACTACGCTCTTCCACTTCCTCCAAATCGTTTTCAATCTCCTCTTTTCTCGCTTCCTCAGTAATAGCACGATGGATCCGATACTCCTCCTCCATCACGAAAACCCGACTTCGGAACTTCAGAAGCTCATCCCATCCCGTTTCGCCAACAATTTGTATCAAAAGTGCGTACGCGCTCGAAAACGTCCCGCGCAAGGACAGTGCCGGCAGCCGCGCGAGTTCAGGATGTACCTGGTTTTCGCGCGGATCGCTGAGTTCATCTGCACTGTTTGCTAAGCTGCCAATACCACCGCTGCTGCCGCCGGATGTAGGCAACGCAGTTGCAAGCTCGTCGGGTCGCGGATCGGGACGGAGAGGTAAGTGCGTGCGAGCCGGGGGCGGCATGCGCTGGCTATCGCGTTCGCAGTATGAAAACATTGGGCACGAGTTGAGGGCAAGAAGGGCAGATTCAAAGTCTCTGAGTGCGATATAAACTTGAGTTAGTTTAGCCCACGTGACGTATTCGGAGGGTGCTGCCACTACTGCCAGTTTTGCAAGAGTGACAGCTGTATCGAGTTTTTTCTGCAATTGCATTACGAGAAAAAGAAAAAAATAGATTGAGACAAAAAACACATGTATATTACATTAAAATAAATTTTACCTTGTTGATTAAAAAGTCAACTTGTGCTATCAGGAGTCCATAGGACGATGGATTCTTTTTCAACGACTCGTAGAGAACTTTAACTCCCTTAACCTCATTATCTATGAAAAAAAACAAAAAAAACAAACAAAAAAACACGTCAAACGAAAGAAAAAAAAACAAAAAGCGCGCATTGTAAATAATCACCATTTCCAAAGTAGCTTGCAGCAAGAACTGCCCCAACTTCTGGATCTTTTGTAAATAACGGCTCGAAAAACGCGGCGGCTTGATCCAAACGACCAGCATCGCGAAAATATTTCATAATTCCGTTCGTCAAATGATTTGAAAAAAATGTCGCAATTTGAACTTCAGGTACCGTGCCCAGCTGCCAGCCTATCAAAAAAATAAAAAATAAGAAAACAATTTATCAATGGATAAAAAAAACTTTTTTCTTCTTCGCACCTTTCCAAAACTCCGAAGCTGCCGCTTCCAGAAACTTCTTTTCGGAGTTCAAAGTGTCCAACGGATCCATTTTCCGAAGTCCGAGAATGGGGTTTCCGTCATTTCCATCAGGTTCGTCATTATCATCCAAGATCGCCCGCAGCATTGCAGAAACGTAAGTTTCCTGCCAAATCTCAGGGTTGTTGATTTTATGCCTAAATTGAATGTTTGAATCAGGATATTCTGACGTTAAGCAGTTAAGATAAATAAAATTTCAAACTCAACTTATCGCCTCTCAAATCGACAACATACGACTCGACACCGCCAGGAATTCGGACTTCCACACGCACATCAACACGCGAGAATGCGTTGAAACAACAATATGTTCCTGATTTGATTTTCCAAGGATTTGGCGTTTTTGGCGTTGGAGAAACCTGTGGCAGAAAAAGTGTCCAATTAAATACAAACACACACACAAAAGAAAAAAAGCGAGGCAATACCAGCGTATACGAAAGCGAGTTTAGATACGCGGCTAGCGAGGCAGATGATGAACAATCAACACCGAGCGCAAAGTGGTACGAGCTGATCTGATGGGAAACCCAAGATTTAAAAAAATGACAGCAGCCAAGATTATTGCGGGGTTGAATGAATTAATTTTTTCATACATCTTTCAAGGTTGTCGATTTCGGATTATGTTTTTCGATGCGGCAAAGATCAGGTGGACCGAGTTCTCGAAATGTGGCTAAAATAAATCAGCGATGGGTAGGCCAATTTGTTCGTTTTCGCATTTAATACGTCTTAAATGAATCGGAAAAGTTGTTGAATAGTAACAAACCAAGAGATTCCGTCCGTGCAATCAATGATTCGCCAGAGTCTGTTTCAAACAGTTCAGGGATTCCTTTGAGGGTGCTTGGATCTGCAACAACCATTTTGTAACAAATGAAAACAAAAAATAATAATTTTCTATTTTAAATTTTTTTGCGTATATCATCACTGTTGCTGCTGTTACATTATTCTTTTCTGACAATCGAAACGCGCTCTCAACATCTTGAAAGTTGAAAAATGGTTTTTGGAGAACGAATTGAATTTCAAAGAAGAAAAAAAAATCAATGCAATACGCTTTGAATCTTGTTTGGCTTTTGTTAGCGCTAGTCAACGCAATTCCGCTCAAGTGAGTATGCAACTACGTCGCGCAAAAATATGACAAGACCGAAATAGTGGGTTTCTTGCTATATACTGCATTCATTGTAATGCACAGCAGTGTGTTTGGTTTATCGTTTTACCGCTTTTCATATCAAACAGAATCGCACTGCAGAAACGTGCGCTGACGGCTGATGATCTTGCGCTATATTCGCTTTACGCGGACGCAATCGCCGCAAAATTTCAGTTGCAGGACGCCGCCGACGACAACTCGCTTGCATTCGGTGCGCCATCTGTCAGCCTCACCAACTTTCTGGTATCACACGCCACAATTGTTTTTATTTTGCTTCTGGTGGTTGATTTTTTATATTTTTTTTTTTAATTTTTTTTTTTGAAGAACGCTCAATATTTTGGTGAAATCAGTTAAGTCGTGTGGGTGTTGACTCCCTTTCAATTTCGCTTACAAACGAATATTTAGCCATCGGGACGCCACCTCAGAAATTCACCGTCGTTTTCGACACGGGCTCGTCAAACTTGTGGGTTCCCTCAACGAAATGCAACTCAATTGCATGTTGGCTTCACAGACGTTTCGATGAAAAGAAATCCTCAACATTTAAGAAAAACGGAACCGCATTTTCCATTCAGTGTATTTACAAATCTTGATAAATTTTTTTAGCTTAAATTTCTATATCTTTGTTCTTTTTTTATATTTTTTATTTTATAGATGGTACAGGTTCGCTCGAAGGAGTTATCTCGAACGATGTTGTAAATATTGGCGGCGCTTCCGTTACTCGCCTTGATTTCGGAGAAAGTGTTAAAGAGCCTGGATTCACTTTTGCAGTTGGACGGTGTGTCACTCTTTTCCATTCACATGAAAACCAAATGAAATTATTAAACTAGATTTGACGGTATTTTGGGACTTGCATACGACACAATTGCTGTCCAGAAAGTTGTTCCGCCATTTTACGCCATGGTTAATGTGAGTACCCTGTTTTATTTTTGAATACTTAGTTAACTCTTCTTGTGAAGCAAAAACTTGTGGATGCCCCTTTGTTCAGTGCTTGGCTTGGTGATAACGCTGACGGCGAAGAAGGTGGTGAAATAATTTTTGGTGCAATCGATGAAACCAGATACACTGGTCCATTAGTTTGGGCACCTGTTGTACGCAAAGCTTATTGGGAAGTTGAATTTTCCAACGTAACTGTTGGTGGAAGCTTTATTGAACTTGATGCAACATCTGCAGGTTGGTTTGATGTTCCCACTCTTTCAATATTTTGTACCAACAAAATAAATAAGCCATCGACACGGGTTCATCGCTTATTATCGTTCCAAACACTGATGCGACTGCCATTAATTCTTTGATTGGCGCGAAAAAAAATGCACAAGGACAATGGACAGTGGAATGCTCTGATATTCCAAACCTTCCAGATATTTCAATCGTAATTGGAGGGGTTCCGCATGTGCTTACCGGAAAAGATTACGTTTTAAATGTGGGTGGCGGCAGTTTGACCACGACTGAAGCGGGAAGCTGTGTGTCAGGCTTTATGGGAATGGACCTACCAATTTCAATTTGGGTTGTTGGCGATGTATTTTTGCGCAAGTATTACACTGTGTACGATCTTGGAAACCATCGGGTTGGGTTCGGTCTTGCTGTTTAAATCTGAATAAAATTGTCTTTTTTTTTGCAATCTTATGATTTTTCTTCTTGCATTGGCGGTGGTTGTGGTCAGCCTCATCTGGTGGCTGTCCAATAGAAGAAACGAACCAAAAGATATCTACGGAACGGATCATGCCATGCTGAACATTAAGATCGAAACATCCTGGCTGAATATGGTTTGGGCAAAAGTTAATAGTCGATCAATTATACAATTCTATGGAATTAGGGATTATGGACGAATGGAATCACGCAATTTCCTGAAGCATGCGAAAATCTTGCTATTAAAGTTGCTGGCGGTCGGGTGGGCATGCGGGTGATGGGTTAGTTTCAAATCCAAAATACACTGAGGTTAAATATGCTGAACAGATTTTGGTAGCGGATGCGGTGATCAACTTCTCTTGTGGAAGCAAATACAACCTGACTGTGCTATACAAACAGTTACTTCTGAGAAATCGCACGCGCAGATTTCTGCAGACAGAATTGCAAGAAAGGGGTGGACGAATGTGATTGTGAATGTTGGAGACGCAACGAACATCAGCTCCTGGGTAAGATAACTGCATGTTTTGCTGATAATAATCATCATAAAACAAATTATAAAACGATTGAAGAGACTTGTTGCTCCAGGTGGACTTGACCGCCACATGAAATTCACTCCGTTCGCAGATTCATCTGTGGATTCTGCCATATCACTGGACGCATGCTATCATTTTAACACGCGGCAGAAGTTTTTGAAATTATGCGCGTCAAAGTTGAAAACTGGCGGGTTACTTTCACTTTCAGATATTATTCTAGGATCGGCGAAACTTTCAGCTCTTGATAGGATATTTCTGCGAATATTTGTGATTGGAACTGGAGTTCCGATGGTGAATCTTGTCAGATTGTCAGAATATGAGGACGACATCAAAACAGCGGGGTTCGTTAACGTTGAAATTGAAGATGTGACGGATAATGTATTTGGTGGACTTGCTAGTTTCATTCGCGACCGAGACACCGAATTCAGGCACTTATTAAATTGGCGGCGATGGCTGCAATATCGGGTAATGCGGCATTTTTTGGAGTGGGTGATTGCAAAAGGAGTGTTGCGTTTTGTAGTGACGAAAGCATCATATGAATAAAAATGCGTTCAACAAAAAAACGTGATGGCTTGCGAAGTTCAGCGCAAACTGGCAACTTGCGGACAGATAATCGCAATGGACGAATCGCTAAGGGGTGATAGTTGCGGCCCTAACGGACATCGTGTTTTGGCTGTGGCATTGTTCCGTTAGCCCAAATAATAGATCACTTCTGGCAAATTTCTGTTCGATGATCCCGCATTCTCACGCGAAACAATGCGCAACCTTGCTGAAACCCTCTCCAACTCACTTTTAGTCGCATTTCAGAAAACTAGCAGGTGGTTTTTGGTTTTGTTTTGCCGTTTGTTTTGTTTTATTGTTTTTGTCACTCGGACATAGGTACTGCCCCTCCTTTTCCATCATCTCTTGTCAACAATCCACTAAACTTGCCCATTTCGTCAAACGCGCGAGTAAAAAAAGGTTTGATTTCGTTGATTTCAAGACGCCCTATATTCTCGATATCCAGATACCCTTGCTGTGAATAAAGATCGATGCTGATGAGTTTGAGTATCTTGATTGCCTTGTTTTCGCGACACTCTTTTATTGATTTGATAAAGTTTTGCACCTCTTCAAAGTTTGGGATATCGTCTTGAGCACTGGAAAAAAAAATTTGAATGGGTTATGACAATATATATTTTTCCTTTTTCTTTCTCTCAACTCGCGCATCAACATTGTTGCCGTTTCCAGCCATCCAAATTCGAGTTCTGCAAAGTCTTCTGAAGATCGTTCATCCTGTAACTTAAGGTCGAGATATTCGGCATCCAACCAAGCCGGAGGCTCGATGTTGCATTTGCCGCGCCGTTTCAGCGCCAGCGCCAGCCACAGCGGTACTTTGCTTTTCAGCGGCGGCCGCAGCGGTCCGTATGTACCCTGTATCGAATTGAGGTTTCTGAGGATAAAATGTGATGCTATTTGGCGAGTATTGAGTGCAATACCGACAGGAGGTCAAACTCGGTTGGAATCGATCGGGTGGGAATTACTGTTATAATCTGGGTTTCAGCTATGAATTCAACTTCTTGTGGTGTCAGGGCGAGACGACTGTGCTTTGGAACTGCCATTTCTGATAAAATGAGTGTTCTGTCCGAAAATTATCTCAGAAAAAAAAAACATAACAAAAAAAAACTCCCAAATCTTATTCGTCATTTTTTTTGAGGGAGGAAGAAGTGGGGAAAAGAGGTTCACATTTTGCTGCCGGCAACAACAAAATTACTTAGTGGAACAACAGGAACAGGGCACAGACCCAACTCCAACCCCAATTTCAAGTCCGCGACTTCCTCTTCTCTCATAAATCTCTTCTTAATTGCGCCGTCCACAACATTCACATTTTCGTCCATCCCAGCTTTGGCACTTTGCATGTGTACACTCAAAATACGGCGAGTGTGAGATTCAGGGGAAATATACACATCATAGAATTCAAGTAAAGACTCTCGCGAAATTTCAAGTACCTGTTAAACGGTAATTACAAAAATTAATCACATTGATACGAACATACCTTCTTCGCATCGCGATCATCCTGTTCAAAGTCATAATATCTGCTGGAGATTCGTGCCCAATGTTTCGATGCTTCTTGAGCCAAATTTTTATCCTTCTCCAACAAATTGAAAGCAACAGCCTCCGCATTCTTTTTTAACTCTTTTGCGGGCATACTAGCAAGTATATCTTTCAAACTTTTGAGAAAACCCTCAACTCGATCTTCAATGAATTTTGGACCCTTTTCGCTTTGTACCAGAACTCTAAAACTAATCATTCCCGTTTGTTTTCGGATTCCAGAAGCAACAATATATCCGAGCTGTTCTTGCGTCCGGAGAACATTAAAGCATGGTTCCTTTACAATTTGAGCGAAGAGCATGGTATGGACGCGTAGATACTCATCAGAAACGTCACCAATTTGAACAAGATATTCAAGCGCAGAATTAACTTGATTTTGGTTCATAATATCTCGTGTTACGACGGTATGTGTACCTTTTGGAAGAATATGTGTCCGAACAACTTGATTATGGACAATACTTGGCAACGCTTTGCATCCAAGAAACCGCTGGACACTTTTTCCCAGCAAAATAGCTTCAGAGGCTTCCACATTTCCAAAAACAAATCCCTCAATATGAAGACGTCCGAGAAGTTCGGGATAGAATGCGGCAACATCTGCGCATGTCAAATCTTCGAGAACAGCAAATTTTTCAGAAGACGTCCATAATCGCTCCTGAGTCACATGACTTGCGAAAAATGATGCGTGCTGGTATGGTTGCTCCATACTCCAGTTTTTGTACGACCTTCCAAGCTCTTCTTTGATTGCAGAAAATCTTTTTTCATCAATATTGAGTGTTTTTGCTAGTTGTAAAATTCGCTCAAGCAGATGAGATAGCTTGTCATTATATCCGGAAATGCTCAGCTCAATTCCTTCTGTAGAATTAGTCATATAATAGTCTAATCCACAAACGTGCGCATAGTACTAGAATGAAAAGTTTTAAAACAAGAAACACTCTATAACAATAGTTTACACTGAATTCGTTTAATTGATCCATCAAACAATCTGTGTACAATCGCGTAAGAACGCATGTAGCAGGTGTAACATATGCAATCGGCGATTTGAACGTGAAAGCGACTTTGGCTTTTGGTTGCCAGAATGTATCATCTTTTTTGTGCCAGACACGAATCACGTCGGAAACATGCACAATATCGGGACGTGTTTGATGCTTCATTTTCGTTTTTCGGATCGAAAAATTATCTGGAATAAATTCATTCTTCAAAGGAAGATGAAAGTGAGAAGTTGGACGAAGTGATGCCAAAGCCTAAATAAATGAAGAAAAAAATAAGCATAGCTTTTGAAAAATAATATGGGTATGTAGCGTAGCACTAACAATTTTTAACGATTCTGAAATAGATTCGTGCAAATACTCAGTTCCATACCACTCCGCTTTAGACCATTCCAAAGAATTAAAGTCAGGAGAAACAAGAGTGATTCTGTCATGGAATATATCAGAAAATGCCGTAACAAAAACCGAAAAGATTTGTTTAAAACCTGAAATTATCCACAGTGAGTGTGTTAAGTAGATTTTGAATTTTTTCTTTATCCATCTCAAACATGATCGATGATCCGCATAAAATATGTTCAGGTGCGTAATCGTGCATCTCACCAGCCACATGTGAAGCAAACGAAGCAGGATTACGTTTTTCTTCGAACCGAAAACGCATTTCTGAAATTGCTTTGCACTGCAAGAATTTAGGAGAAGAAGAAAAGGTGCAAGGAAATTGCCTTCACCTCTTCATATATCCAATCTTTGATTCCACCCTCTCGCAACATTTCAATATATTCAAACACAAGAACAACTATCTCTTCCCAATGCCCTAATAAGAAAAACATTGTAAGTGCAACCAGAAAGAAAAAAAGGTACTTCTAAACTTGTTCCTTCTTCAGTTAAATTGATACCGATCCGGAAAAAATCAAATCCAATTGCGCCAGATGACGTACCCGCAGTTAATTCCTGTGCCCAACCTCTCTGTTTCAGATGTGCGAGAATACTACCTTCGCTTTCATGTCCAATCAGATGAGAAATATATCCAGAAGGTTTGCACAAATATTGGGAGGTCAAATCCGGCAAGGGAAAAACAATATTTAGAGATTGCATGTCTTTGACGGGTTTAATTTTGATTTGCTGCAGCAGCTGATTTTTGGAGAGTGGATGCCCTGGAAATTTTGGGATTGGGATGTCTTTGTTTTTGATGGCTGAAGTTTGTTCAACCACCCATTCCGACAACTGGCTGATTGATTCTGTTTTGTTTTGTTTTATTGTTATTTTTTAGGTGATTTTTAGGTGAGGTTCGATTTGGTTTACTAAAATTATATCCAACCTTTTCCTAAAACAACCATTTTCATTAAATTTGCCTAGCGGAAGTGTAAGGAAATTGTTTGTATTCAGGAATGTTAACGAAATTTTTGTTACCGAGTAAAACCCATCGTGAAATTTCAACAAAGTTTCGCGCACATCAAGACCATGTTCACGCGGAATGACACCAAGAGTGTGCAAATTTCCTGTTCCAAACTTACAAAAAGGATGACTGGGATCCATAAGATCCTTTTGAAGTTGGTAGATTCGCCAAGCATCTGATTGTAAATTTTTTTTGTGCTCTGAATCAACCGCCTTCATTTCACGGTCAGTGCATGACGAGTCGAACAATGGTGAGACAAAGAATTGGGTGAACCTAGAAACAAATAAATAAAAAGAAAACAACAGCCAGTTTAACTTCCAAAAAATCAAAAACCTATCGAGGGCGCCTTCGAAAAACTCAGCTTTGACATCGAAATAGTAGTTGGTGTGGTCGGCAGCAGTGAACGCATTTGACGAGCCTCCATGAGCCGCCAAATATTGTGAATACTCATTTTCAGATGGATACTTGGCGTTTCCCATAAATAGCAAGTGTTCGCAGAAATGAGCAAGTCCCGGTGCGACAGCAGGATCAGAGAGATGGCCGACGTGCTGTGATTGCGAAACTAGTCAAAATAAAGCAGCAGCAGAATAAAATCACGTACAACATCCATTGCAGCGGAGGCTTTGTCAGTGGTTGGATCTGATACGATAAGAACCTGCAGCTTGTTTGCCAGTGTGAGCAGGGCGTATTGGCGGTCGTCCAGATCGGGCTTTCGAATGTCGGTAAACGCAGGCGTATTCAATAGCGATACTGCGGATGCTGATGGTGGCGAAGCCATTTGAATTGTGGGTATTGTGTGTAGTGTGTGCGTGGATTTCGTGTTGCAGTTCTGGTGGCTATTGCTGCTGACAGTTTTGCTTGTTTGGTTATTGACGTTTTTCAAGATGTTTTTAGAAAACATCGTGCGACTCATTCGCATCGCCACCGCCACAACCTGCGGCGGGAATCGGCACATTGCTTCCAGGTTAATTATTTCAAAGTTTGAGTTTGCCGATTTGTACAGTACCAATCGTTGTTGCAACTTTAACACTATCACAAATAATAAAATAATAAAATAGAAAGAGTTTTGCATCTTCACTCAGATTTTTATGGACTGCGATAAAAAAATGGTGATTTCTTTGAAGCTTCTCCCCGTATTCTTCACTTGTGAATTTTTGGCCATGAAAGCGTGAGCAGATTGTGATGAGCCATCTTCAGTTCCAAGAATTACAACAGCACCAGCCCCAATTGCAACCGCTCGTCCGAATGTTGACCCAAATTACGCAAATCTATTTCCAATGAATAAATGCAATGGCATTGGTATCGAGGATGCCACAATTGCAGAAATTATTGGATGGTGCAATCATTTACAATCATTCCGACTATCCCAGCTATTTAACAAGTGTTTTGCCATCTGGGTGGGATTAGAAGTTTCCTGAAGACCATCCGGACGAGGCCAAATTCACATATATAGCTGTTGATTTCTACAACAATGTTGAAGCTTACCTTTCATAGCTTACCAACATGTTCATCAGAACTTTGGCTGATATTATCAACTTGTTTAAATAATCCCAATAGGTAGATTCCTAATGTATTTGGGGCAACTCTGTCAATTCAAGACAGTGCCAAAGAAACACAAAGATAATAACAACAAAACTAAAAGATTCAAAGCCCCGCTTTTTCTCCCCTTTTTATACCCATTTGTTGTATCACCAATTGCGCAATCTTCAGCCCCCAAATCCTATTGGTCAATCC
>JADGJH010000008.1:0-22226 GCA_027596945.1 Physocladia obscura
ATATTTGGGTCGCGAGAAAAATATATAGTATGTTCCCAGATTGTTCGATGCTGCGGTAGATTTTTTTTTCTTTTCTTTTGACTTGAATGTGAAGAAAATTATTAATTTTAATTTCAGTCGACACCCAAAACCGCCGGTCACAAACTTTGATGGTTTGGTAAAGGCAGCGGCTGAGTTTGGCATTGAGATTGATCCTTCAAGCAACAAGTCTTTGTCAGAGTCTTTGGACAAGGCTATTGTGAGTTTTTGTTGTTTTTTTTCTGTTGTTTATTTTCAGAAATGATTGTCTAATTTTTCTTTAAAAAAGCTAAAAGAAGAGCCATATTTCAACAAGCTTATTCGTATAATGACCACGAGATGCATGATGCAAGCTGTTTATTTTTGCTCGGGAACATTACCAGAAGAAGAATTTTGGTCTGTTCTTATTGTTTTTACATAGATGTTTTTATTAAAATTAAAACAAGGCATTATGGTCTTGCGTGTGATATCTACACGCATTTTACATCACCGATTCGTCGATATGCAGATTTAGTTGTTCACCGTTTGCTGGCCGCATGTATCGGGTATGAAAGGAATTACTCGTCTGACCTCGTTGACAAAGTGAAGGGTGCGGAACTTAGTGAAGGTTTTTTTTTTAAATTTCTTTTTCCTGCGTTTGTTTTACGGATTTTCAAATGTATTTTGACAGTTTTGAACTTCCGCCACCGAAACGCCCAACATGCTTCCAGATCTTCAGTTGAACTTTTCACCAATCTGTTTTTCAAAAACAAAAGCAATATTCAAGAGGAAGGATACGTGATAAGGATAATGAAGAATGGGTTCACGGTTATTATTCCGAGGTGCTTTGATTTTTCTTTCTTATTGTTCTCACTTTTTTAAGTTTTTGTTCAAACGACTGAAAATTAGATTTGGTATTGAAGGAATTGTGCATGCAAAAGCAGCTAGTTCTGAGGACGACGCGGCAGAGTTTCTCACGTATGACGCAATTGCTAACACTCTGTTATGTGAGACAACTGGCGAGAAAATAAGCATTTTCAAAAAAGTAATTGTGCGTGTTCAGGTGGAGGAAGCTGGACATGAGGCAGCACAACGAAGTAAACTAGTGGTCCGATTGGTTGAACCGGTTGTTCCGGGTCTCAGTGTCAAGTCTTTGGGCAAAGTTGATGAAGTTCCTGCAGTGGTTGAAATTCCAGGTGTTGGGAAAGTGAAGACAACCAGCAGTGACCGTGTTGCCACTCCCGTAACCAAAAAGGCCAAAAGCAAAAAATAAAAAATTTTCTTTTGAAAGTGAAAATGGGAACTTTATGGCGTTCTGAAGAGATGAGCATGGTTCAGCTCTACATTCCAATGGAAATTGCGCAACCGACTGTTGCAGAAATTGGCGAGCTCGGACTGATTGAGTTTCGCGATGTAAAGTTATCTGTTTTGTTTCTTGTTGGAGATCAGCATAGGTTATTTACGTGACAATCAAACATTGCGAACTATTCTTATATATTCAGCTAAACCCCGACGTGAACGCGTTTCAGCGTACATTTGTCAACGATATCAGACGCCTGGATGATATGGAGCGTAAACTGCGTAAGAAATTGAAAAGAAAAAAACAAATCCATTCTGAGAAACCAATAATGAAATAAAATAAAATAATAACAGGCTTTCTAAAGGGGCAGGTTGAGAAAGCTCAGATTCGTATCAAATCAGATGCGGCCGTCACTGCAGCAGCACGTGCACGAACACATCAAGAAATAGATGAGCTTGAAGAACGGCTGACAGAACATGAAGGGCGTATTGCCCAACTAAATGCTTCACAAGAAACTCTCTATAAACGCTACTTGGAACAAACAGAGCTTCGTCACGTTTTAAAAGAAACTAACGTGTTTTTTGAAGATGTTTGTTTCGTTATATTATTCCATTGACTATCTTTTGCTATTTCATCCTTCCTATTTGACTAACTTTGCTGTGTCTTTTTTTTTTTTTTTTTTCCTTTTTCAGGCAGAAGCTCGCTCAGCGGATATTCGCACCGCTGGCCAACAATTTGGCGAAGATTCAAATCTACTTGGAAATGCGCAAGCTGAACCGGTGGAGGCGATCGAAGAAGGCCGTGGTCAGCAGCGCTCAGTGAACCTTGGTTTTGTTGCCGGAGTCGTTCCACGTGCGCGTATGGCTACATTTGAGCGTATATTATTTCGCGCCCTCCGTGGAAATCTCTACATGAACAGCGCGGAAATTGATGAAATCATCAGAGATCCAGTTACAGATGAGTCTGTAAACAAGAATGTTTTCATTATCTTTGCACACGGGAAGGAGATTATTGCCAAAATTAAAAAGATTTGTGAATCTCTTGGTGCTACGCTGTACCCAGTCGATGGGTCGTATGAAAAGCGCAAGCAAGACTTGATTGAAGTTATTAGCCGCATTGATGATATCAAACATGTTTTGGATAATACGACAAACACTCGTCGAACTGAATTGACTAAAGTATCTGAGACGGTTGAAGTTTGGGCAACAATCATCAAAAAGGAAAAGGGAATCTATTATACTCTTAATCAGTTCAATTACGATCAAAACCGTAAGGCTTTAATTGCCGAAGGATGGTGTCCTACAAATGCAATAAACGCAATCAGATACTCTCTTCGAAGCGTCACCGAGCGTACAGGCCATACTATTCCGGCGATTTTAAACGAGCTTCGCACAACAAAAACTCCTCCAACATATCATAAAACAAACAAATTTACCAATATGTTCCAAGAAATTGTTGATGCTTATGGTATGGCGTCGTATCGTGAAATTAATCCGGGAATTTTTACAATTATTACCTTCCCGTTCCTTTTTGCCGTCATGTTCGGTGATCTTGGCCATGGATTTATTATGGCTCTCTTTGCTGCTTGGATGTGTAGAAACGAAAACTCTTTAGCTTCGAAAAAATGGGGAGAGGTTCGGATTTTTATCCGGTTTTGAACTGTGCTAATTTACAAAATAATAACTTGATAATAATAAAATCATTGCTTATTTCAGATTTGGTCTTCATTCTTTGCTGGGCGGTATATTATTTTGCTAATGGGAATTTTTTCAATGTATACTGGATTGATTTACAACGATATTTTTTCAAAATCAATGAACCTGTTCGGAAGTGGCTGGACATTTCACCAAGAAAATAACTCCACAACGAAATATATTGGTATTCAATCCCATAATTATGCTTTCGGTGTTGACCCAGTATGTGGCGTTATTTATTTATTTATTTATTTATTTCAATTATGTCCGACATTAGGCGTGGTATGCAACTGACAACGCTCTCATATTTTCAAACTCGTACAAAATGAAAATGGCAATTGTTTTTGGAGTCTGCCATATGACGTTTGGAATTTCACTTAATATCCTGAATCATATTCATTTTGGACGTCCTCAAAATATTCTGTATGAAACGGTTCCGCAAATTCTTTATATGATGTCTTTGTTTGGATACTTGATGGTTATCATCTTATACAAGTGGGCTGTGTACTGGCCAAACCCGTCTGAAGCTCCGGGTTTATTGAACACATTGATCTACATGGTTTTATCTCCTGGAACTATTCAGCTTCCTCTATTTCCTGGACAGGTAATTATGAATTATTAAGTGAAGCGAACCAAAAAATATTGAGTAACCAAGAAAAGGACTAAATTTATACCTCAGGGGCCTGTACAAATTTTTCTCGTACTTCTTTGTGTAGTTACAATCCCATGGATGCTACTTGTGAAACCATATATGCTTAAGTACGAACACAACAAACATATTGAGCAAGGGTATACAAATCTTTCACATGAAAATCTTTCCGACCCATCACCAAGTATGGATATTGACCGTAATGTTGGCGGTGGTGCAGGTCACGAAGAAATGAACCATGAAGAGGTAAATGAGCATGGCCATTCGGAGGTAATTCCTCTGGGCTAACTTTATTTTAAATAATTGAGTTCATAAATGTTCATGTACTGAATTGTATTTTATTCAAGCATTTTGATTTCAGCGAAGTTATGATTCATCAAGCTATTCACACTATTGAATTTTGCCTCAGTGGGATTTCAAACACTGCGTCATACTTGCGTTTGTGGGCTTTGTCTCTTGCCCATGCTCGTAAGTTAAAAATTTTAATTTTTAATCGTTTCTTTTTTTTATTGACATTGAACCTGTAGAATTGTCTGAGGTTTTGTGGGAAATGATTTTCGTGAATGCGTTAAATGCTTCAGCAAGTCTTGGGCCATTTTTCGGACCAATTGCTATTTGTGTCGGATTCTACTTTTGGTTTGGTTGCACAGTTTCCATTCTCCTTGTGATGGAAGGTTTATCGGCATTTTTGCATGCTTTACGTCTTCATTGGGTTGAATTTCAAAGCAAATTTTACGAAGGACAAGGAAAAAAGTTTGAACCATTTTCATTTGCTGCCCTGATGGTTGAAGAAGAGGTCGAGTGAATTAAATTAGTCATTTTATTTTTGTTTTGTTTTTTCTTTTCTTTTCTTAAATAATAAAAGCATTTGCAAAAATAAATAAATTGGGTTAAACAACTTGAGCAGGAGGTTTAACACTGACAAAATCGTTGTCACTTCGTGACCGCCGAACTTGACTCTTATCTGTGGGTGTGCTTCCTACACCGAGATTATTGTTGATAGATGGACGTGAAAGACTTTTAAAATCGTTTATCTTAGAATTTGAACCTTCAATGGTAATAGCTGGTGTTTGACGAATATTTTGTGGCATATCGTCAGCTGTCAATGGCTTTGATGTCCAAATGCGTATTTCAACATCAAGCAAATCTCTGAGCTCGAAATAATAACGTGCATATACGGAAGCTTTCACTGATACATTATATTTGATGGCAGACATATACCATCGCTCTAATTCATTCCTGAGTACGATTATTGAAAAGTGTTGAAAAGTGTACAAAAGAAAAGGCAAATCTAACAAATCTGCCACTTGAATATCTGGAAATATCTGGCAAAAGTCTGCATTCCAGACAGCATGATCGTCCCAGACTTTGCTTGCAAGCAAGAGGCCACCCAAAACAATTCTGGCCCAATTGCACAAATGAAGTGTTACCCCAGTATTTATGAGCATTCTTTCAATATAAACCAGTGTTATTACCGCACATTCAACGTTTAGTTCAGCGGCTTGAAAAATGCAATCAAGAAATTTATAGATATCTTCTTCCGACAGAACTCGCAGATAAAATTGAATGTGTTTCTGAAAAATAAAAATAAAAAAAATACAATATAATCGAGTAAATGTAAATGGAGTTTACAGAAAGTGGCCTTAATTTCTCTGACAGTATTTCATCCGTCCTCAAAGTATCAAGTTCGTTGTTTCGCCGAATATTTACGGCAAGGGCAGTGGCGACACTGAATGGAAGTTAACACAACATATCACAAAATTTAATTTATTCATCTTACTTACCAATGCAACGTTTTTTGAAGATCAGAATTATTTAATGTGGAATCGATAAACAAGGTGGAGCAAGAATTAAATTTATGCAATGCGCTTTTTGAATCTGGAATTTCGCCGTCTGGAACATTTACGCTTCCTCCCAATCGATCTTTTTTATGATTGTACCCTACCTTTCCAGTTATTATTGCAAGATTTCTCAATCGATCTGTTTTCTTTTTGGCACGAGCTTTCTTGAACTTGGCAATTGCAGCAAGGGCGGTGATACTTTGGGCAAAATCGGGAGTCATCTTTGGAGGACTTTCAAACGAAGACAGTGGTGCATTCATTTGATTATTTTTTTTCGTTAGGCTTTCTTTCGCTGTCTCCTGAAAATAATCACTAGTCTCAGTTCCTCCGAACAAAATTCTGTCGGAGGAGAGTTCTTGTCCAAGAGGTGATCGCTTTCGTATTTTTTCAATATCTTCAACTGCTTGAGTTATCATTGGCGACAAAATTGCACTTCCACTGCTGATATATTGATTTCGTTTTGACATTACTCGCGAAAGCGATCCAGTCGAAACTTTCGCTTTTCCATTGACTTTCAATAAAGAGTCTTTTGAATCATTGTAATATTTTGACGTGGTATATGAAGAGACTAAAACTTTCGCCGACTGAGTGACTAAATGAAAATTAAATAAAATCAGAGAAGCGATTTCTATATTGAATTTAACTTAAAAATAAAAAAATCTTTTACCTTCAAACGGATTGATATTTTCGCTAACAATAGTAGGTGTCTGCGTTTTACTTGTCTTGTTCTCTCTAGCACTACTTATTGTACTTGCTCGCAGCATTGGCTCAATATTACCTATTTTAGAAAATTAGGAAGAATAAATAAGAGTAAATAATACCAAGCTGGGGTAAAGTTCGTTTTGAAAAATCTATCTTCATTTCAATTGCTTCAAAATTCTTTGTCAAGCATGATGGAGCAACTTCAACATTATTTGGCTTTGATTTTTCGGAGAATTTGGTTGACTCATGACAGTTTTCATCAATTTTCGGCTTCGTAATTTCTTTTTCTTTTCTTTTTTGTTTTGTACTAGAATCAAAACTATGCGATGCTGATAATAATTGCGAAGCGTCATTGTTGACTTGAGTTTGTTTTTCCTTTGGTTGAACTGCACTGTTTCGAAAACTACTTCCAAAAGAAGGCCTGTCTACTTTGTCAACAATCTTTTTGCTCCTTTGTTTCACAGACAGTCGTCGCGTTGAAGGCTCTGAAGAGCCAATAGAGTTATTGTTTCCCATAAGGAAATTAAAATCAAACAATGATGTTTTTTCAAATTAAACAAAAAACTATCAAGAGTAAAAAAAACTAAGGCGGAGTCGGATTTGTGTGGGTGAAAAGAAACTCGGCAAGATAGTCAATAGGATCCTTTCAATATTTCATTTTTCAGTTTGACCTAATTAAATTTCATTCAAAACCTCGGGGCGGACTTTACAGACTTCAATTAATCCAGAGGTCAAAATAGGCATCACAAATTTCATAAGGTAATTACGAAGTGGCACTGATTGCGCCTCTAAAACTTCTTGTTCTTGCTTTCTGATTTCATCCATTCGAGTATTCTGTTTATAATGCTTTTAAGACCAAAAATTATTCTATTTTTGATGCCTCACCCAATCAGCAACAGCTTTTACTTGACGGTCCTCTTCTTCTTTTTCTCGTTTTTTCCTTTCTTCTTCGGCAATGGCCGCGGCGATTGCCTATAATTTGTTATTATAAGAAATCTTCAATGAAATTAACTGGCAAACCTTTGCTTCTTCTTCAGCATTTTTCTTTGCTTCAAGTTGTTCTAAAGTTGGCCCATAGTTATGTGGCTTGCCAATATGGTTTCTAATTAAATCGAAAACTGGTTCAGAATCGTTTGATCGAACAGAAACTGAGAAAGGATGAATTTCAAGTTCATCAAAGTAATTGAGGACTGTATTTTCATCCGTGTTTGCATTTCGAAATTCTTCAAGTCGGCGAATCAAATCTGTTGAAAATTTTAGAAAAGACAAAAACTTTTAGCTCCATACTTTCTTCGGAATTTTTTGAATCAGCAGTTGCAATTTCCGGGAGATTCATCATACGGTCTTTCACAAAATCGTCACAAACTTCCAGAGTTATTACAAATTCAGGCCCAGTTACTTCGTCAATACTTGTATTCTTTTCATTGTCATCTTCATTTGCTGTTCAAAAAGAAAAATAAATTTAACCAAAAGTAATAATGGGTTATTTTACGTTTGAAAAGGGTAGAAGCCTCATCAACTGTTGTTGGAAACCCATCGAGAACGTAGCCTTGGTTACGGCACGGCATGCTACGTAATTTCTCTTTCAAAAAGTTCATAACCATTTCATCAGGATATTTTCCATTGCTGTTTTTCAGAGTTTCCTTAATCTCTTCCAGAAGTTCTTTGTCAGAATCAAACGTATCATCCTCGTCATTCACTGAACCTTCAGCAACTCTACGTTCAAGTTTTGCAACGGCAGCTTTGACTACTGTGTCTGCCTCAACATAATGAATATCATAAAATTCGGCAATTTTGTTTGCATAAAACGTTTTTCCGCTTGCTGGAGGGCCGTGCAGCACTATTTTTAATGGACTCAGGCCACGAGCATCTTTATATTCTTGAATTAATGCCGGTAAATTGTCAATTATTCCTAACTTTTGTTCCATAAGTAAAACTCCTACCAAAAACAAATTTTTTTTTTATCAACCTCGTACTTCCATTCAAAAGTCATCTCTTTCACATGTCCAGGTTCTAGTCTCAAATTGACAAGCAACATATCATAGTCGGATTGTGGAAGATTCTTGTTCAGTAAAGCCATTTCTTTGGGAACTTTCTTCACTTTTCCGCTGCCTAATCCGTCACTAATCGCCTGAGATGACAGAAGAAATCGAGAAAATAATCGTATTAAAGAAAACATATTTTTTTTTTTCACAATAATTATACTTTGGTAATTTCGTATAAAGTGTTCTTTGAATCATCGATTGCAAGTAAATACTTCGACTCTGGTTGAAATTCAACAACTTCGACAATAATATTGGTGAGATCATCCAAATGAATCGTCGGGATAATATTGGTCCCATCTCCGTAGCAAATTTGCTCTTGTTCATTATGCCAGGCGGACTAAATTTAAAAATGAATCAAAAAAACAACAAAAGCCTAAAAAGTTACCTTCAACATATGATGGAAAATGCTATCTCCCGCGTGATAAATTAGTCCAGAAGCAATCACGTACGTCTTCAAAGCACTTTTTTTCCCAAATTTCATTATATTTTTTTCAATTTGAATTTGAGTTTTGTAGTTTGTATGTGGTTTTCTACGACGATATTCATCTTCAGCAAGAAATGCTTCAGGATCGTCTTGATCAATTTTTGTCTTCGCCCATGTCATTATAGATGAGAGCGCTATAAAGGTTTTCGGTTTATCGACGAAAGTGTCAGAAATCTGAGACAGAACTAAATCAAGTTTTAGAATTTTTAAATATTCGAATCAAATTATGTAGCTACAATTTTACATTCAATTGCCCACGAGGCTTCCTCCAGACTTTGATTCAAGTCGTAAATGATCACATCGCATTCTACCAAAGTTTTCTTGAGAATTTCTTTGTCTTCACTCTTTTATTGTTTAAGTTAAAGAAAAATGAAAAACTGTACAAAAAATTCAAACCTGAACAATTTCCAATACCCATGCAGGTTTTTCGCCTCGTCTAGCAAATTTTTCAATTGCTTCACGTCGGGCTTGATCGCGCTTCTTATCGCCTGTCTCAATCATAGGTCCTGGAAGACTGAGAGCTTGTGCTGACAGTGGCCATGACAGTGTTCCGACAATTTGATAACGGTCTTTTTCTTTTTCTTTTTCATCTCCAGCAGCAATATCATCTGGTTTTTCAGTTGCTGCAGCTACTCCGCTGTCGTCTTCATCTGGTTCCGGTTCTTTGCGTGATCCGACAACAGTAGAAGCGAGAAGTCTCGAAAAATTATATCCAACAGCATTGTCAACGTTACTGATGAAACAGCGAGGTGGAACCATTTTCTTTAAAACTTGATCAAGTTTTGTTTTCTGACAATTTTGAAAATCTGATTTGAAAAATGAGTAAACTGTTTGATGCACGTTTAAGCACAGTAACGCCAGGAAATAGGCCAAACAATGACAACACTGCATCATCAGCCGCTTTATTAAGCCTGAATGATGGCTTAGGATCTGGGCTCAACTCAATGACATTTACAATGAGAATAAGCAAAGAAACCCAAAATCCACTGCGCGCACAAACTGCCCCCGTATCAGGAATAAATCTGAACGGTCTGCAAAATTTTTTGGCTGCCGTGACTCGATCGCTACCAGGAACATCGACAGAAGTGTCAACACCGTGGTTGACAACTGCAATGAGCCCAGCTACACAGCGTCAAAACGCGCGACTTGCGGCCTTCTTTTCTACAATGAAAACATCGGGTTCGTTGGCCGGCACAAATACCGATGGCGCATCGATCTCTAACGATGAAATTGCTGAAAATTTTGATCAATTAGATCAAGGTGATCGTGCGACTCGTTTTGATCGTTGCTTTGCTGATATTCTCAAGTTACTGGAATATGCAAAATCAATTGAAGACATTGCGAATCTTGATTTGTCTGACTTGAGTATGTTGGCTGCCGAAGATAAACGACGATTGACGCGAAGCGCAGGTGGGGCACTTCAAAGTACTGCTCGAAATCAGCAATTTCGAGAGTCAGCTTATCCGGCAACTGATGCTTCTCCTTTGCCGAATATTGCAGTAGGCGTGAAAAACAGGTATAGTCGAAAACCGATAAAACTGATCGCTGCCGAACTTCACAAACGTATTGACCAATTAAGGAGTAATCAAAGTGAATGGGAGGCATTTCAAGAGAAAATATGTGTGTTTTAATCTGTTTTATGAACTATTGCATTATCTGAAATTTTAAATATAGTAGAATATCAACAAAACCAAGTAATCCAAACAAATATCGTCAAACTGAATAAAGAACGAATGGCTCAATTATTTCCAGAAGCACGGCTGAAAGCTATGGAGTTTATGGTTTGATTTTTTCTTCCATTTTTTTTTTTTTTGTTTATTTTTGTCATTTACTTGTCTCTTTGAAACCAAAGCATCATGAACACGAACTGCATCGTGAACTTGTTGTAAAAAATAAAAAAAAGCTAGAAAAAGAGAAACTTCAAAAAAAACTAGAGATCGTTCAACGAAAGGAATCTGCTTTGGTAAAAAGAAAAAGTTATTACTTCTTGCACTCCGTTTTTCATTGTAGTTTATCGTTTTAGGAGCAAGGAAAACGCCGCGAAAAGGAGGAAAGCGGAAAAGCCCAGCTTATTCAAAAGAAATGGTTCGTAATTATTTCTGTCGCAGCAAGAATTGGGTATATGCAGCGAACGCTAGAGGTTAATACCCTCGCAAACAAACATTACACAAAAACATGAAAAGCAGCATGCATATATGCATACTTTTTATTTATTTATTTTAATAGGAGAGCAGAAACAAAAACAGTAAAACTATCCGTGATAATCATGCGGCACGAGTTATTCAAAAAGTTTGGCACAATTATTTTTTCAGGCAGCAAGAACTCAAAAGGCAAAAGGCACTGAGTAAAATTGCTGTGTGAGGAAACCCTAACGCTAAACGACAAAATTTAGCTCCCTTACATTTTCTATTTTAAATCACAGTGTTTTTCATTTTTATGTCATACGTCGTCGTATGGTTGCAAAATTTCTGGCCGCAGACAAAATACGGCAGTTTTTCAAAGAAGTTCATGACGTATCAAAACTAATGAAAGTTGTTCAAAAGTACCGTTTTTCAGGTATTTTGATGTCTCTGTTTAAATTATTTTTTTTTGTAATTGCTAATTTTTTTTTTTTTCCTTTGAATTTTTCAACATTATGTTTAGTTTTATTGTCACAGAGATATTGTCGTAAACATCTCGCAATTAGAAGCGCGCAAATTACTGCTTTGCTGAAATACTGGGACAAAAATGAGAGTCTTTGGTGGACCCAACGTAAACAGCACAATGGGTTCAATGGAAGTACTGCAAGTTTGGATGGCGACAAGGGAAGATCAAAACCTAAAAAGTATGAATTTTTGGTATTGAATTTTTTTCGTCTTGTGTATTTTATACCTTAAAGGAAAGGGAAAAAATCAAAAGACGACGAAAAAGAGAAAGACAAAGGAGACCGAGAAAAGGCAGTTGCTGTTAAAGTTACAGAGTTGAGTTTTTTTTTGCTTTTCTTATTCAAGGATCATCATTCTGAAATATAAAAAAGGTCCATTAAAATTTCTGTTTTAACCGACGATTTGCTAATGCGCAAGAAAATGTATCGTAAACTACTAACAGCATATCGAGAGCAACTTAATCGATATCATGAAGAAAAAAAGAAACTTCCATTGAAAAAGACAATGTTTAGCGGAATCAAGCCAAAAGCTGAAAATAGTTGAGTATTCAAAATTAATTGAGTGGAATTAAATTTAAAATAAATACGGACACGCACACAAAATATAGAACTGAATTCGGATATTAACGCACCAAAAAAACCGCTCTTCAAATTGCTTCCCACTATTCAAGATTTTTTTTTGATAATTGAGAATGGGGTTCGACAGTCAAATTCTGAATAAAAGGCTGTGAAACTGCTGAAATAGTGTTTAACATGCAGAAAAGTTAACATGTGGTGTCTCAAAAAATTTGTGAAAATGAGTGCATTCTTCAGACTTGGAGTAAAAACACAGAGCTACGAGTGGGGCCGATTCGGTTTAGACAGCAAAGCAGCTGCACTGGCAAGTGCAGATGAATCATTTACCGTATCGGCAAGCCAGCCGTACGCTGAGGTTAGCGCCAGTTTCCTATTTGCAACCTATTTGAACTATCACCTTACCGCAACTTCGGTTGAAACTATTTACCATACGGGCGAAACAACAACTATGGGCTTCAAAAATAATAACAATGACAATGAAAACATCGAACGATCCTTGATGCATTATATGGATAATTATCAACATAGCTGTGGATGGGCACGCACCCAAACGCGCCATCAGTCGTGTATGGCAGTAATCCATCACAACTCCTTGGTGCAACACTCTCGGATGCGATTCTTGGTGCTGATATTGCACAACGCTTTGGCGGAGATTTGCCGTTTCTTTTCAAAGTGCTCAGTATCAACAAGGCACTCAGCATCCAGGCTCATCCCGACAAGGCTCTAGCCCAGCGTCTGTTTGCAGAGTTTCCTCAGCTTTACAAAGACAACAACCACAAGCCTGAAATGGTCTGTTTTTTCCGCATTAAAAACAAAACAACTGACAAACTATGTTTTTAATTACATATATCTTACCACTTCGCCCACTTCCAGGCCGTTGCACTCACGCCATTCGAAGCTCTGATTGGATTCCGTGCGCTGTCCGAAATCCGCTCCAACCTCACGAGCTACCCCGAATTCGCAACTGCCGTAGGCCCCACCGCCGCCTCGTTCCTGGGCCACACTAATGACGCTGATAAAACAACCAGCAAAGCCGCGCTGAAAGCCTTATTTACAGCCCTCATGCATGCAGATGTGGCACGTGTTGAGACTCAAATCCGCGCGCTAGTTGCTCGTATTTCTGTGCAGCTGCAGCAAAAGCAATTTACAGCGCTTGATGAACTTTTGGTGCGTCTTGATTCGCAGTTTCCAAATGATGTTGGTGTTTTCTGCGCGCTGCTGCTGAATTTCGTCAAGTTGGATGAAGGCGATGCGATTTTCCTTGCAGCGAATGAGCCGCACGCGTATATTTCTGGTGGTAAGTGGTTACTAAAAAAATGTCATTATTACTCTTCAAATCTGAAAAGATCGCTATTTTTTTTTTCTTCCTTGAAACAAGATTGCATTGAGTGCATGGCTGCATCAGATAATGTTGTTCGGTCTGGTTTGACACCAAAATTCAAAGACGTTGCAACACTTGTGGAAATGCTCACATACAATCATGGACCAGCCGATGACCAAATTCTCAAGGGCGATGCATACAAAGGCACAAGTAAAACTTCTCTTTTATATGACCCACCAATTGAAGAATTCAGCATTATTCGCACTGCACTTTCTGCGACTGTGGCCGAATCTGAAGTGTTTGATGGACTCGATGGGCCGAGCATTTTGATTGTTACTGAAGGAGCAGGAACTATTGTTGTTGACGGTGTTGAACATGAAGCTGGATTTGGTTTTGTTTTTTTTGTGGGAGCAAATGTTGGCATTGAATTGAAGAGCAAAGCTGGTTCGAGTTTTACTTCTTACCGCGCGTTTTGTGTTTAAATAATTAAGATAAGTTTTGGGAGATGAATACTTGTTGCCTTCTAAAAAAGGGTCATGTGAGGCTGAAATGTAATTTAAAAAATGTCAAGTGAGAAAATGGAGAATGAAAAGGAAAATTTGTGTGATGAAGGGATTCGGTCAAAAAGCAAAAAACAAAAAATAATTACAGCAGAAAAAAATGAGTTGGATGCAAGGGAACGTGAAAAAAAAGGATAGCATTAGATATATAGCAGAATGGTAGGGCAGCTTTGGAAATACTGCGTCATGTTGTCGTGTCGGCGACACGGTCTTTTCTTGCGCCGAAACTGCAAATTTTTGAGTTAACCGCCGATTTGGAAAACAGAAGTGAAGAAAAAAAACCAATTCCACCCACATCCACAGAATAGTGACACAACATCATGCTGTCAGATTCAGACAGCAGCGGCAACAACAACAGTAGCACCAGCAATGCTCCTGTTCCTATTAGCGTCAACGGTAACGGTAATGACCACGATATAACTGTAGCAGCAGCCCCAGCAGCAGCAACGAGCACAAACAGATCGAAATCAGGAAAAGAGAAGGAGAAAGAAAAGGACAGGGCAGGCAAGGGCAGTCGCAGTCGCAGTGGGCGCGAAAAGTCCAAGGACAAGTCTGGCAAGTCCAAGTCACGTAAGGAACACACTAAAGAACGCAACAACAACAACAACAACAACAACAACAATACGGCGACGGCTGGACTCAGCAAGGAAGAGGCTATGCACGCGGCGTTTGTTGGGTCGACGCTAGTAATGGCCGGGGGGGTGTCCAACGCAAGCGCAAGTGCAAGGAGCGGCAACGGCGGCGTCGCCCTCGGCAATTCGTTCAGCAACAACAGTGCGACGACAACGGCTGGCAGCCCCGGGCTCTCGCGCGTCAACACGGCCGTGACGCTGGTCAACGCAAACGCATCGTCGTCGTCGCCGTTGCCCCTTGCTTCCGACAGCGCCGCCGCCGCCGCCGCCGCTGCTGCCGCGCCGCCCGTACGTGCCGTGCGCATCGACTCGGTGATTGGCTCGGGCTCCTTCTCGTACGTATACTTGGCCCACGAGGTCGACCTGTCACTGCCGACTACCACGGCCTTGACCACTAAGCCCGCCCCACCTCCACCCCCAATCCGCCGTGCCGTTAAGCGCCTCTTCAAGGACGGCCTCGACGCCAAGCAGCTTGAGCTACAGCGCCAGGAAGTTGTCATCATGAAGGACTTGTGCGATCACTCCTCCGTTGTCCCGCTGCTGGGAACAGTCGAAGATAGCGAATGTCTGTATCTTATAATGGACTATTGCGAAATGGGTAATGAATGAATGCTTCTTCCTGAATGCCTGATGCCTTATACCTAATGCCCAATGTCAAATGCTTCACCCACTGACAGTGCCATCGATTCCTATTTACTAAATGCTTGGTTTTTGAACTTTCTTTTTCATCAATGACTAATTATGCGTCACACAGATTTATACGATGCCATTACCAAGCGCGGTGGTTTCTCCGATACAGCTGTAAAGCGTATTTTCAGTCAAATTGTCGACGCTGTTATTCACTGCCATTCGAAGGGAATCTACCACAGAGATCTTAAGCCTGAAAATGTAAGTGTCTTGGATGGGCCAGAAAGAAAAATTGGACCAGTTTTGAGTGGCTTATTGATGAAGAAACAAAAAAATACAGTGCCTAATTGTGTCGTCAAACAGTGCACCAACTGATTACTCAATCAAATTAACTGACTTCGGATTAGCAACTTCAGAAAAATGGAGCACAGAGATGGGTTGTGGAAGCGTCCGTTATATGGCTCCAGAATGTTTTGACCCCCACTACGTTTCTTCAAACCCAAATATCAAACAATCCAAGGATAAAAAGCAACCTGGCCCTTTTGTTTCAATGAGCAGCAAAAACGGTTATCCTCCTGCCTCTTCAGATGTATGGTCTCTTGGTGTCATCCTCGTCAATCTTCTCTTTGCCAAGAATCCCTGGTTTGAAGCTCACCCTTCTGACCCAATTTTTTCAAGTTTTGTGTCTTCGAACCCCAATATTTTGCGCCAGCAGTTTAGTTTGAGCCCTCATTTCGACGCCCTTCTTCGTCGTTGTTTCGATTTGGATCCCCGTAGACGGTGTTCTGTGCATGACTTGAAAGTGTTGGTTGATACTATGCCACGCTTTGTCGGCGGTTGTGTTCCAGGCCTCATTGTTCCACATGGTCCTGGTCGCGGTCTTATGAAAGATGAGTCTGCTGCTGCCGCGCAAAAACGAAACCGTTCCAATAGTCCGAAACTGGGTTCCGACGGATCAGTTTCCAGCCGCAATAAAACTACGCCTGGATTAATCATTCCGCCGGGCGTTTCGATTCCACTCGAGCAGATTCGGATAATCTTTGATAAACCCCATGAGTGCAAATCTTCTGGTTCGAGACCACTTTCTTCGTCCAGCAATGCAACAATCGTGACTGATGAGATTATAGACTTTCCCCCATCCGAAACAGTCAACTCACAGACAACCACAAGCGCATCTCACCCCCAAGCACAAGCAAGCGAACCACAAGTGCAAACACCAAAACGTCCCAGCTCGCAATCTTTCGCCACTTTCACTCCTTCGGCCGCCACCTCAAATCCAGTGGTTCATGTCATTGCTGCACCAAAACCCATAAACAAGCGGTTCTCTGATATTTTGTCTCCTGTTTCCGCTGTTAGCACAACACCATACGAGACTGGGTCTCTTCCTCGTGGCTTAAAGCAAACCGGGAAATTCTATGTACATCAACAACAATTGTTACAGCAGCCACTTTTTTCTAACGGCAGCAGCATTAAAAGTGACAACAGTAGTGGTCACTTTCTTAACTTTAATAGGACTAATAATAATCACGTACGAACAACTACAATGGCAAGTGGGAGCATCAAAACAGAAACGACCGGAGGAACTCCAGCGGCAGCAGCAGCAGCAGCAGCTGGAACAACGGTGGGAAGCGGTGCCGCTTCGCCAGCATCAGCAGCAGGGGGGGTTGGAGGATCCTTTCTGGGTACGTCCGGCTTCAAAGCCCCTTCAATGCATATTCAATTCCCAAGTCTGCGGCGACGGTTGTCCAACTCGATTTCAGGAATCCAGACTAAAGTACGAGGGTTTTTTGCTGCTGCAGCGGAAAAAACGAAAGGGCGTGGTAGCAGCGGTGGCGAATGGAGCGATACGCTTGATTCACCAGGCACCGAAAGAAATCATCGAATGGGTATTGTTGGTGGTGATGGTGGATTCTTGCGAGCATCCATTATTGCCGGCGGTGGCGCAGGCAATACTGGCGGTACTGGTGTTGGTGGGCTTGGAACAATTGGCAAGAATGCAGGATCTGTGTTTCGACGAAAAAGCTTCATTCGAAGTGACGGAGGAGCAATAGTAGGAAGTGTCGCTGATTCTGGAAATGATGGATTTTTCAAAGTTGCTGCTGCCACAGCAACTGTTGTGCCTGAAGAATCACAGCAACCGCAACAGGCAAAGTGGGCTGTGGCTGAAAAAATTGTGCAACGACGAAGTAGCTGGGGCGAAAAGGCTGTTAAAAGTGGGGGTATGCTGATCTCCATAACTTTTCTTTTTCTTTTTAGTGTTAATTTTCTAACTTTTCATCTTCAACAGTTACTGCTGTGATTGTTGGAAACAGCAATGACAAGACAAAACAGATTGGAAGAATTGGATTAAAATCTATCCATGAAAACTCTGATTCTTCTTCACTGAAGCCGAATAGCTTTTTCGTCCAGCCGTCATCCACCGACGCCCTCTTCTCAAATTCCCCATCGCAATCCTCATTGGATTCTTCGCCAAAATCAACTGCGGATCAACCACAGCAACAGCAGCAATTATTTGACAACCAAATGACCTCAAAGATTGTCAGCGGTCAGAAACACCGACTTGCTGCATCAACTGCACCTTGGTCAAAACCAACCCCTCCAATTACACCTGAATTTAATGGAAAGAAACAATAATTATTAATTTTAGTCTCGGCCTTTTTAAGAAATAAATTTTTGCGTAAAGATGTTTATTTTTTTCTCCAGAGAATAAGTCGAAAAAGGAAACGAGTGTTTTCTCGTTTGTCACTGAGCCTTAAAATAGCTCGCAAGGGGAAAGATGGCGACGCACTTTGCAGAAAATGCCTGAATCTGCGCTTGACTGGCGTTCAATTTCACCAACGACTTGTGTGCAGCAATTGCATCCTTTTCAAGTCAAAATTTTTTGTTAGAAAAAAAGAAAATTTTTCAAATGGGGAGACTGAAAATCAAACCTCAACTTTATAGCCAAAAATTCGACTCGAAAGACTGATAAGAGCATCAATCGCAGCCACCAAAGATGGAGAGTCAACCATGGCAGAAACTTCAGCAACAGCCACAGAATGTAACAGCGATTTCTTTGCATAATCGTTGGCATATGTTGAATTGAAGGTTTTCAAATCATGGCTGATAATAGATTTCAACCCATCAAGAACAATCGGTCTGACATGTTCATTGATATTTCCGTCAGATTCAACTATTAAAATTTTTTTTAAATATTAAATAAACAAATTAGTTCGCTTTTTATCAGTGTCCTCGCTTTCACCTTGAAGAGCAAGCTGAACAGCTAACTTGTGAAGTTCGGGGTTCCCTGCGTCAATCTGCAAACCCTTTTTCAATGCCTTAACGGCAAGTAGATAGTTCTCTAAAAAGAAATGATGTCGAAAATAATTCAGGGTGAGAGCTATTTTACACTACCACTACCACCACACCACCACTCTCAGTATCAAATTTTCCTTACTTCTTCGCAAATACACCGAAGCGCCCAAAACTTGAGATTCAATACGGTTTGGACTCAGCTGTAGCAACGGTTTAAGGAATTTTAAAGACTCCGTGAGCAAATCGGCTTCGTTAAGAAGTTTGATTCCATCTGGATCATCGTCTTTCTTTTTGGCTGCCCCATTACTGCTACTGTTCACAGTGGATACTGCGACTGTTGCCTTAGAGGCATTATCCGTAGTCTCCGTTGCACTTCCTTTTAACTCTGCCTTACGAGCCTTACGCAAAGCCTTCTTACGCTCAGCCTCTGACATTTCATCTTGATATGGTATATATCATTTTAACAAAAAATCGAAGGTATGAGAATAAAGCAATAATAAAACTTACCCCGATTATTATCCTTCTTTTGATCGACAACAACTCTTATATCACTGAGGTAGATATACAATTTTACGGCTTCAATTGCTGCCCTGAAATAGTAAGGATGCGCACGAAGCTGGTCTTCAATTCGAATCAAGTCAATGTATGTTCTCAACGTCGCCTTGCGCATACTATACGTATGAAAATCAAACTGGTCGTCATAAATGTCAAAGAAAAACTGATTGATTTGTTGACAAAACCAAAAGACAATCAGTTCGTACAGAAATAATGGAAAAAACAAAAAACAAAAAGCGTACGAACTTTTTCAATTTGATGGAATTTTTTAAGCGCACGTCCATAATCACCCCGAGCGGCATAAGCCATTCCACTTTCATAGGCAAACCAAGAGCATTGCATATCCATTAAATCTTGAAGCTTTTCAACTGCATCCACCTGAACATAAATCGATGAAATTAAAAATAAACTAAATATCAAAAAAAAAAAAAAAAGAAAAATACTTACACGACAAAACAGAATAATGGTCTTTTCGGCCTCTTCGATATTTCCAGCGCGAAGCATATATTTTACGCTTTTAGAGTTGATGCAGCGATCCTGTAAATCTAAATTGCGAGCATAGTTCATCACTTCAGAAGCCGTTAAAACATCTCCAGCGTGCTGGTCATGATGGAGATTTCAAGATTAAATTGAATAAATGCGATTCAGCGCATACCTTCAAAATTCTTGCTTTTGTCATAAACAATTCGACAAGAGTTGGTGTATGACTAATTGCCAGCTCAATATATTCCAATGCTTTCGCTCTTTCTCCTAAGAAGTCAAAGTGCTGGGCCAAGTAATAGTAAACCCAGAGGAGAGCACTTGGTGGCTCAACAACTCGAATATCCTCTTCATCATCAGCTTCTTCGTTTGACAAGACCGGTTCACCAAATTGCGAGTAGCTTGAAAGATTTTCCACATAATACAAACATAGATCTTGGATTTTTGCAAGTTTTGCGTGGTCTGAATAAAGTGCTCGAAGTGACATAAACAATGACGGCACACCCTTTTGAAAGTTGAACCTTAAAAAATGGTCAATCATTCGACCAAATCGATCGCCTTACAAATATATGGAATGTGAAAACGACAAAAGAAAAAGAAAAAAAATTGATTCAACCTGAAGCAAAATTCAACGGAACTCTCTTCAGAGTGTTTGAACGGCGATATTGATCAATTAGATCTTCGAATAGCTCGAACAAAGCATTCGCTTGTGTGCTGTTGAGATCTGGACAAAAATTATTGATTCGAAGGAAATGCCAAACTTCAAAAGACTCTCACCTCCTACTAAATTCTTCGATTTTTGAATCCCTTCCAAGGCATGATAACTATCAGGATTTGATTTGAACAAAATTTTGTAAGCGATTTCCGCTTGCTTTTTTTGGCCAAGATTCAAGAGAATACGAGCTATATTGGACAGAAAAATCAACTGTATGATTAAAAATAAAAATTTCAAACCTCGAGTTTCCTTCAGAGATTTTTTATCAAGAATAGTTTTTTCTTTCGAGTCTAACAAATCTAGTGCACTCTGCAGATCTCCGCTCTCTTCGAGAATCATGGCATGGTACATGATAATCTCAGAATTTTCATAATCCATTCCCCTTTCACCGTTTGTCTAAATCAAAAATATGTTCATAAAAAAATCAAATGCGAGATTTCCCGAAGTACCAAGAACATGTCATTGTAAATATTCATTGTTTGAAGAGCACCGTCAAAATCTTTTGACAAATGAAAAGCAGCAGCCACAGAGAGCCAAAAAAGCTTTACTGACGGTCTCAAAAGAATAATTTGCAATGAAGCTTCCTGTGTAAAAGAAGTTCATATGAAAATATGCCTGTAGGCAAAAATACCAAATAAGCCTCCAAATTGCGTAACTGAACTTGCATTGACGCAAAATCTCGAAAAATACCCAAATTCTCCTAAATTAAAGGAATATCACAAGTCAGGAGGCTTTGCTTTAAAAAACTCGAACCTTATCGATACGTAATGCATGAGTATAGCACTTTATAACCTCTTCGTAATTCTTTTCGGCACGATAGATCAGACCGTAAGCATGCCAACCTCATGTCGAAATTTCAATCAAAGGATGAAAAAATGACAAAAACTGATGCAAACTCACAAACGTGATTATTGATGTCATTTTTGATCGCTTTCTTAATAACTTCGTGCGCTTCTTCTCGTCTATCAAGTCCTGAGAGGAAAAGAGCTTTCATAGCAAGAGCCTCTAAAAAAAAAGTTGAAAAATATTCAGATTTAATTCGAAAGGAGAAAAACGAATTATAATTAATGCCACCTCCGTGCTCGGGATATTTTTTGAGTATAGCTTCTGTTGTCTTCAGGCCTTTCTTGTGTTGTTTGTTGTCATGTAGTTTCTGATTGATTCCCGAAGTCAAGTTAGATTGAATTTTAAGCGTTGCGATTCGCAAATTGTCGCTGCATTGGATTGCATTGCATCGCGCATCCAGCAAAGTTTCGGTTACTCACGGCGACTTGGCGCATTAGCGCAGCTTCTTTAGACGACAGTTCGATTTTCTTCGTCATTTCAAGTTTCAACACTTTTCTTTTACTTTATTTTCTGTTTTTACTCTTTGTGTCCAATTTTCCACTGACATCACTTCCAACCTTTTTCAAATTCTTAAACTGTTTCTTCTTCATACGTTTTGCTTTTGCTGCGGAAACCTGTTTTTCGGTTGTCAGTTTTAAATAAATATTTCACACGCATTTCTTACCAATTGATACACTTCTGCCCGCTTTTCGTTTTCCAGTTTCCTCTGCTTTCGTTCTTCTTCACGCTTCTTCTTCTCCTAGTTGTTTCAGTCAGTTAGTTCAGAATAAACGGATTCCTACTGGTTAAATGGTTGCTCTATGAAACTGACCTCCAAGGCAAGACGTTTCTCCTCCTTTAGTTCAAACTCCATTCGCTTTACGATTTCTTTCTGTTTGCGATCTTCAAGTTGGTTTGCCCAGCCTATAATTGTTTGCAACGACGTCAGGGCTAATTCAATAGCAAAACCAAAAAAAGAAAGCTAGCCGGGATCGAATATACCTGTTCGCACAGATTTCTTCTTGATTGATGAGTTTCTCTTTGTCTGTACCATTTTCCATGGACGTCCTGTTCATGATAATGTTTAGTACACGCCCGCGCAGTGATCGATTTTAAATTGACCTGAAACGGCTGCACCACGTACAGAGCCCTTGACAGTCGAAACCGTTAAAGCCGATTTGTTGTTGTTGGTATCCATCTCTTTGAGAAAAAAAAAAAAAAAAAAAAAAAATTTTTAAAAAAAAAAGAATAAATTTTAGATAAAAAAAAAAAAAAATAAAGCATT
>JADGJH010000008.1:22236-37395 GCA_027596945.1 Physocladia obscura
TCATCAAATTGCCTCATTTGTTTTTTTTTATTTAATTCTTTTAATGGTTGTTTTTGTTTTTTTTTTTTTTTTTCCTTTTTTTTTTTTTTGTTTAATTTTTATTTTTTTTTTTTTTTTTTAACCATTTTTTTTTAAAAAAAAAAAAAAAAAACACTAAATTTTGACGTCAATCAGTCTTCATTTTCGCTATCATCTTCATCACTTTCAGCGTTTCCAATTTCGGTATCCGCATCAGCAACAGCTTCGGCCATTGCAACTTCTGGTTTTATTCCACCAGGTGCAGTCGATGCAAGAACAGTGACCATCTTGATAGCCTGCATTCCGTTGTAGTCACCTTCCCATCTACGCAGTTTTACCACATTTGCAGCGTTTAACAAATCTGGAAGTTTCATTCCGGTTCGGTATTCGTGCCTGTCCTTGCCCATCAGCATGTTGTACAATTCGAGTTTCGCAGGTTTCGGACGGTTTGGTCGAATAGTTGCCCTCAATGCTTCAATTTCGTCATTATTTCTATTGATGTATCTGGTAGTTTGTCGTTGATTGAGTGACGTTAGGTTAACATTTAAGAGAAAGGACTTACTGGTCAATCAAATCATGAACAATTTCTGGCGTTGCAACTTCAACGTCGTCAGGTAAAGCGTATTTAAACCACACGAGCCGATCGACGACCCGTGTCTTTACTTCGTCACCTATTGTCTTGATTTTACTCAGACGTTCTTCCCGAGCGTACGCTCTCCGCACCTGCTTTGCTTTCCGCGAGAATGGATGTGCCTTTTCAATCCCCTGTTTCGAAAATGAGTATGAAGATTTCGGTTGACAACAGCTGTACAAACTTTGATCTTGTTGACACTCTTTTTTTTGTTGTTCGGCTGTAGTCGCGAAGAGAAGATAATAACCACGAGTATGTATGTGTTCGCACGATTTGAATGTTCAGGTTATTGCGTCGATTGCGTGTATTTGTGTGAAAGAATCAGTCAGATTCTTGTTGTGGGAACTCACTCACCATTTTGAAAAGAACAAAAACAAAAAACAAAAAAACAGGAGACAAACATTTTGTCAATCACAAAAATCTCAATAGATTGACGTTCAAAACAAAGAGAGCATCGCCAAGCACATCTACAGCAAAGCAGTCTCCAAATTATTCCAATTAACTTGTTTTGATCGGACGGTACTGATTGGATCGAGTTAAAACTGCACGCTTAATTCTTGTTATAACTAAGATTCAATACTCGCGTAAAAATATATACATTTTCGCTCCAATTGACTTGTTGATTTTGCAGAAAGTTGATCAGTAAGTTTTCAATGTTTTCAATAGCTTGCAATTGCTGACTTTCTTGTGAAACAGAAATGATCAGTTCAACTTCATCCGGAAAACCAAATTACGAGGAAAAAACTTGTGATGATGCGCCACAAGACAATAGCGTGGCAGTATCACGCGTAGAAAACTTTTCCAAAGAAGATGAAAAAGGCTCAACTTCGAACCACCAATTGCATTTTGAGATGAGCCATGATCTCATATCTGCACCATACCAAACCATGGTCGCTGCTAGTGCCGAAGAAACTGTTTTAACTAAACATTCACTCAACTCATCTGGTAATACTGGTGATAATCAACGACACCAAAATGTGCATGGCGTGTCTGAAATCGAAATAGATAAGTATCAGTACAGTACTCTTCATGAACAGCAATCTTCATTTTTATGCAAATCCAAGGCCGGTGACAACTCAACTCGTGGGATTACAGCAATTCTGGCCTCTAATTCCACACCTGCAATCACTATACCTATTCAACCCCACCAATTCATTTCTCCACATCCAACTCAGTTTCTCATGCATCCACAAATTCTGTATCAGCAACAGCACTATCATCAGCATGCAGGCCAATTTTATACAAACAGTCGTTTAACTAATACCGCATCGCCACTTCCACCACTTTTCGTCCCACATTCACAACATCCCCAACCTCACGCAATGTTCCAATATATTGCAAAACCTCCAGCATCACAAATACAAGCAACGGAATATATTCCACCGCAGCAATTACCATCTGTAGTTCACAGCAGGATATTCAATCACGACGAGAATTTGGATGCAAATAACACACGTGAAGATGATGCCGTTGAATATTATAAAAATCGAGGCGGCACAAATGGAAGTAATCAACTATCTCTATCGAGGTCGTTAGAGTCATTGGCAGAAGCTGCAGCTGCAGTCGAGGAATGTGAAAATCGCAGAGATGACCAAAGTCAATTTGCAAATTCAACAAACAGAGCTTGTCATAATGAAAGAGAAGAGAAAATTACGGATAGAAATGAGCAAATTAACAATGCAGTTGATGCAGTTGATCTTAATCACGAAATTCAGAAAAATGCTTCCCGAGATCGCGGTGATGAAAAAATTGTAGGGTCTAGTGAAAAAGTTGAATGTACAGATAAAGGAATCTCATCGTCGAGAGACATAAATAGAAGCAACTCTTTTGGAAATGTGATTCTAGGAGATGGTGGAATGGTTCGTGGCATGAGCGTCGTGATGGAAATGGGTGGATTTGGACTTGGGGATTTACCTGGTATGCAAAACTCTCAAGGATCAATATCGAATTCACCGAACTCATCTGCAGTTTGGGGAGGTGTGGACAGTTTTCATTACAGTGGTAGCCAAAACGGTAGCAATCAAAGCTTGAACACAACCTTGGGAGCACCTCTTCCAAAATCTGAATATAGTAGTAATGTCAATGACAGCCACAGCAATGGCAGCAGGAATAATATAGCGCCAGTATTTATCAATCACGGAATTCAAACATTGAATATGCCTCATATAGCGCCAGCTGAAGGAATTTCAAGCTTGAGTGCTTCAAGCAGTGTTACAAACCTTGTTACACCGGTGCCACAAGGGCCACCGCCGCATCTGATACAGCCGTATTACTTTATTCCAGCTGCCCCAGCGACTCGCGCTCCAGATGGATCCTTCATTCATGCAGCAGCAACGAGTTTTCAGCCGCACCCGATATACTCTGGAATAATTCCCCAAATCATTAACAGTAGCGGTACTGCGGCTACTATAGGAAGTTTTGGTGATATGACTCAAACAATTGTACAACAACATCAAAAGCATCAAATACAAGATCAGACTCAAATTCAACCACTGATGCAACAACAATTCAGTGTCAACCCCATTGATTCATACGCAATTTATCCAAACATTCATTTGCAACAATCGCACCAGCAGCAAAACAGGCAAGGTTATTTTCAATGGAATCCTACTGGAGGATATTATCTTGCTGCAGCAATGCATCCTCAAATGCCGACACAGATTTTTCAGCAACACCATCCACAGCAATCTCAATCTATGGAACAGATGGAACATGGTTCGACTAATAATGAAACGCAACCAACAAATGGAAAGAGAGGTGGAAAACGGTGTTTAATGAAAGGAAGTCACAGTTTAAATGTGAGTCCCCGGCGTAAGAGGGCCGAAAGCTCAATCGAAAATTACCCAAACAGCGGAGACAATGAAGATTCGGAGGTGGTTTCGGTAAATCCGGTTTCCAACAACAAAGGTGGAATCAAGTATATTGAAGATAACGGGGTAATGAACGAACAAAAACAACAGCAAAAAACTGAAGAAAAACAAGAGAGCTGTGGAAATTGGGGTGGGTTTTATAATACGACAGAAAATTATACAAACGAAGAAGAGCATAATCGCAAAAATTCTGTTCCGAGGAGATATTTGTGCTCTTTGTGCAGCAAAAGATTCACCAGACCATCGACATTAAGAACTCATATGAATTCACATACTGGAGAAAGACCATTTGTATGCACTGCACCAGGATGTGGGTGGAAATTTACGGTACTAAGTAATCTGAAAAGGCATTTGAAGATATGCCCTTCAGTTCAGCAACTTTATCAACATGAAGGAAATGAAGGTGAAGTGGAGGTTGAAATTCATGGGCAGCAATGTGAGGCTGGTGAAGTTGCAGTTTCGGCGAAAGAAGAAACTTTGGAAAAATAGAATAGAAATTTGCCTTTATCTGCCACATTCTGCAATACAGTTTTGTTTTTGATATCTTTGAAGCTTTCGGACGATTGATCAAAACACAAAAAAACAAAAAAACAAAAAATGGTTTGTATATTGCGCAAATATGCACAAGCGTTGCTAACTCAACCAACTTAAAAACAAACAAATAAATCTAAATGCAAACTCGCGAATTGCTTGATTTGGCTCTGCTGGTTGTGGTGGTGTTCTCTGATTCACATTTATGCTTTTTCTATTACTTTATCCTTGTTCTGCCTCTCTGTTCTGTTTTGCTGGGCTTTGATCCCGCCTTGTAGGGACGCCTTGTACAACTCGAGGTGCATAACTTCAAATCATATAAAGGGCATCAGGTTATTGGTCCTTTCGACGACTTCACGAGTGTCATTGGTCCGAACGGCGCCGGTGAGCCATTCAACTCATATTACATTCATCTAATATGCTGCCATGGCTCAATCGATTACTGCTAAACAACGATAGGGAAATCCAATTTGATGGATGCAATCTCGTTTGTCGTTGGTGTCCAGTCCGCACATTTGCGGTCTGCACGTCTACGTGATCTGGTCTACATCAACGAGCGCGATAGCCAAGCCGCCAACGAATCCGACGATTCAAACTCGTCCAGCTCTCGTTCTGCGTCTGTCACTGCTGTTTATCAGAATTCCGATGGCGCGTTGACCAACTTTTCACGCTTGTGTGTTGTTATTCTTCGCACATGCACAATCTCATTTCTAAAAACATATCATCAGGATCTCATCCGCTGGCCTCAGTGAATATCGAATAAATAATCGAGGAGTTACTTATGCAAGATATTGTACCGTACTTGAAGCCGAAAATATTCTAGTCAGGGCCAGGAATTTTCTGGTGTTCCAGGTACTTTCTGTCAACTAATCGTAAAAAAATTAACGCCGAATTATGTGTACACAGGGCGATGTCGAAACTGTCGCTTCACAATCGTCAAAAGATTTGACGCGACTTATTGAGCAGATCAGTGGGTTAGTTAAGTTTATTCTACAAGTTATCATTCTTAGGCGATATCGCAGATCGCTTGAACTCAAACCTGAATACGAACGGCTTAAAGCCCTTTTGGAAAAAGCAAATGATGCTACTACAGTTAATTTTAACAAAAAACGTGGTATTAATGCCGAAATGAAGCAAGTCAAAGAGCAAAAAGAAGAAGCGGAACGATATCAGCGCCTTCTTGACCAAAGAGTAAGCTTAAAATCGCGGTTTATGCAATTAAATGACGTGAATTTTCTAGGTTAAACAAATCATATGTCATCTTGTGTGGCGTTTGTTCCACCTTGATTTAGCTGTCAAAAGCGTGAAAGCCTCCGTGGAGACAGAGCAAGCGTCGGGAAGTGTAGTTGAAAAAAAATTCGAAGAAGCGGAACAATCATTTCGTGATGCAAAGAAAGAAATGGCTATTGCATCCAAGGAGTATCTAAAGGGTGAAAAGAGAATCAAAGAAACGACGGAAGACATTGCTGAAAAGGTAAACTTCCTGTGTATGTATAATTGATACTGATTTCTTACTTCGAAATAAATTAGAAACCAGACGAATTGAGGCTCGAAGCACTTGCAAAAAATCTGACAAAAAAGATTGCACAAGCGACAATTAATTTGACAAAAGCTCAATACGACCATGAAAGACAGCAGGCGAGAATCCAAGAATTTGAAGATGAGCTGGAAAATGTCACGAAGGCATCTGAGAAATTTGAAGGTTTGTACAAATGTGAACCTTTCAAGGCAACTAACGCCACAAAAAAGCTTCCGCTTTGAGATCTGCAAGCAAATCCGTTAAGCGAACATTCGATGCAGCCTCACGTGCGGAATACAATCAAATGTATGATACTGTGTAGTGCTAGCTATAATATTTCAAATTAACTTACAATAGTCGCGAATCTGTGAATATTGCTACTGTGGCAGATCGTCAGAATCTTGCAACTATGCAGCGTCAAATAAAGACAGAAACAGAGGATATTAAACGAAAAGAAGAATCGGTCGCTGAATTCAGAGGAAAGGAATCCAGACTCGCGGAAGAAATCAATACTTTGGATGAGCGCAAAACGACTGTGTGTGTCTTGTTTGCGCACGGAAACATCGCTTCATTAAACCTTTAATTAAATAGTTTGAAAACAACGTCAATGAAACGAAAGCCGAACTCGAGAAGCTGAAGAAAGATTTGGAGACTATGGAAGCTGAACGTCGACGACTCAGGTAGGTTTTTAGAGCTTTATTTACAATTATAGCATTGTTGTCGTGGTTAATCTATACGGTTTTTTATTTCTAAAAAAGGCAACAAGAAACCGAAAAAAACGAAAAGCTTGCAGAAATTCAGGAAAAATTATCGCAGGCACGGGCAGATCGGAGCGAAAGTGAACGAGATTTAAAAAATCGCGAGAATCTGGAAGCCTTGAAACGCATTTTTCCGGGTTCGAAACGAAATAATTAAACATATTGTTTCAGTGATTACTTATTAATTTGATACTAGGAGTGCATGGCCGTTTGGTTGACTTGTGCAAACCGACACAAAGGAAATACGACGTAGCTGTTGCAACTATTTTGGGAAGAAATATTGAATCAATTGTTGTTGATACCGAAAAAACTGGAATTGATTGTATTCAAGTTCGATTTGAAATTCTTTTTGTTTCGTTTTCTTTTTTTTTTTTTACTAATTTGTATTTTCATTTTAGTATATGCGAGATCAAAGATCAGGAACTGCTACTTTTCTTCCTCTGGATACTTTGATTGTGAAGCCAATCAATGAAAAATATAGAAATTTTGCCAAAGGGTCACGTCTTGCTGTTGACGTTATTCAAGTTGAAGCTATTTATGAACGCGCCGTTCAATTTGCGTGCAGTAATTCCCTTGTTTGTGAGACTTTGGAGGTAGCAAAGGAAGTTTGCTGGTCTCGCGGCCAAGAAGTGAAAGGTTGAATTTTTATTTTCTGCACTACCTTGTTTAACCTCTAGTTTATGTTCAGCCGTTACATTGGATGGAACAGTTCTGCATAAAACTGGATTAATGACAGGGGGTACTACTTCCTCATCGAGTAGAGACTCTCGGAGGTGGGAAGAAAAAGATATTGAAGGTATTTTGCATGTTTATATTATTTCTGTATAATTTCTAACTTTTTTTTTTGAATACCCAGCACTTCGTAAAGCCAGAGAAGTTTTAGTAAATGATCTTGCAGAAATTGCGAAGGCAAGACGCAAAGTTGCGAATGACGAGCAATTGCGGGCTGAAATCGCTTCAGGCGAAGCTAAATTGAACAACAGTTTGGATTTTTTGGTATAGAGTTTTATTGTATTGGTATATTGTGTTAAATATTTTTTTCCAGAACACAACAAAACGCAAGCAAGTTTCAGTTCAAAAAGAATTAGAAAATATTCGGAAAAGTGTTTCCACGATTGAACCTTCTCTCGCAACTCTAAAGATCGAACTTGCTGAGAAAATGCAAGAAATAAAAGAGTTGGAAGCAAAAATTTTTGAAATCGAGGACGAGCAATTTTCAGATTTTTGCAAACGATTTGATGTGGAAAATATTCGTGTTTTCGATGAAGGACAAGGGTCTTTGGACCGTGAACTCAATGAGAAAAGACTTGAATTTGAAACTAACAAAGCGCAGCTTAGCAACCAGTTGAGAATTTTTTAAAAAAAAATTTTTTTGAACTAATTTTTTAATTAGAATCACTTTTGAAAAGAATCAAGCCAAGGAAAGTGAAAATAGAATCACCAAGTTAACCTCTACTATCGAAGCTTTGAATAAAGAGAACGAAGATGTTGCCGAAGCCACAGAAAATCATAAACAGGAAGTTAATCGCCTTCAAAAAAAACTTGACACCATCAAAATATCTTTGGAGGCAGTTAATGTTCGATTTAACGAGAAAAAAAAGGAAGTTGATGCAACAAAGAAAGCCGTTTCGGCATTACAAAAAGATGCAGAAAATTATTTGAAAATTATAAACACAAAGGTATTTGTTTTTTATCTTTTTTTTTCTTTTCATTCAGCGATTTTCAATAGCTATCACAAATTGAGAGAATGAATGCCGAACGGTTAGCAATTTTCAGACGCTGCAAATTGGAAGAGATAGATTTGCCATTACTACGAGGATCACTTGATAATATTTCTCTGGAAGAAATTGATGTATTTCTTCTTTCCTTCTTCTCTTCAGTATTATATTTAAATAAAAGTAAAACAGCAAGTACCTACTGGCGATGACAGCATGGAAGTTGACGGCGAGGATAAAACCCAGCAATCTTCTCAAGCAAAAACAAAATCTCTACTGGAGTCTGTCACAATTGATTTTTCTATTCTGAAAAAAGAGCAAAAGAGGAATGGATCTGACGAAACAGAACTTGAGTTTCAAGAATCAATCAAGGCTTTGACTAATGAGATTGAAAAAATGGCTCCCAACATGAGAGCAAGCGAGAAGTAAGTTTTGATTTTTCCTTATTCTTTTTTAATTTAGTTAATATTCAATAACAGATTTGATGATGTCGAAGCCAAATTACGAATGACTGCTGAAGAATTCGAAAATGCGCGAAAAGATGCCAAGTCTGCTAAAGATGCCTTTATTGAAATTAAAACTGAAAGGTTTAGATTCAAGTTTTGCGACTAATTTTTTTTAACCTCGAAATACAGACTGACCAAGTTTCGAAATGCTTTTAATCATATTTCCGAACAAATTGACAAAATTTACAAAGACTTGACAAAATCGAAAACGTTTCCATTGGGAGGCACTGCTTACTTGAGTTTGGAAGATAGCGAGGTTCTTCAGATTTCTTTTTTCTTCTGTGAACTAAATATTTTAAAAAGGAGCCTTATTTAGATGGAGTAAAATTTCATGCAATGCCTCCGATGAAAAGATTTCGCGATATGGAACAGCTGTCTGGAGGAGAAAAGACAGTTGCCGCGTTGGCATTGTTATTTGCAATTCACTCATTTCGTCCAGCGCCATTCTTTGTTCTCGACGAAGTAGATGCTGCTTTGGATAATGCAAATGTGGCGAAAGTAGCGAACTACATCAAATCGCGTGCATCAAACGAATTTCAGTTTATTGTAATCAGTTTGAAATCAACATTTTATGAAAGAGCGCAAGCACTTGTTGGTATATATAAGGACCAAGATGAAAATACATCGCGACTGCTGACAATGCGGCTTAAAGATTTGGGAGATGATTAATTGTTATGCTGCTGTGCACGTTTTCTTGTAGTTTTTGAAGGCAATAAATTGGACAATCATGTTGTAGACTGTTGAGAAAACTTTTTTTCTCCCCAAATAAGAATATGGCGTTGCCAAAACGGATTATCAAGGTGAATCTAGAGCCAATCAAAGGCGAGCCACGCTTTATCATCGCATAATTATCATTACGCGATAACGCATCTATTCTTGGGCTGGTCCTGGCGGTGATAAATTCCAACAACTCACCGAATCAATCGCCTCTTTTTGCCTTAGGAAACCGAACGCCTCCTCGCAGAGCCGGCTCCCGGAATCAGCGCAATCCCGCATGAAGATAATTTGCGTTACTTTGACGTGATAATCAGTGGACCGGATCAGTCTCCTTTTGAAGGTAATTTTTTGTTCGTTTGTCTTGTGGTGGCATTGATGAATAAATTCTCCAGGTGGCTCCTTCAAGCTTGAGCTCTTTTTGCCCGAAGAGTATCCAATGGCTCCTCCAAAAGTTCGATTTTTGACGAAGATCTACCACCCGAATATTGACAAACTTGGGCGTATTTGTCTGGATATTTTGAAAGGTATCATTTACCATATCAATCATTGCTAGTTTAGGTTTGGAACTTATACTTTTGGGTTTTCTTTTTTTTCTTTGCATCCTCTGTCAAAATGATGAATAGATAAGTGGTCTCCTGCATTGCAAATCAGAACAGTGCTTTTATCCATCCAAGCTCTTTTGTCTGCGCCAAATCCTGGTATGTCGACGATTCCAGACTCTTCGATCCGTTAGTTTTTAAATACAGCCTTGGAATAGATGACCCTTTGGCTAATGATGTTGCTCAGCATTGGAAGGATAATGAAAAAGCAGCAATCGCAACTGGTATATTCAAATTTTTCATTAATAAATTTCTAAATAAATTCGAACCAAACAGCAAAAGATTGGACTGCTAAATATGCACAGTAATCTTTATCTTGAGTTGGGGTGTGATAAAATGCGAATTGGTTGTGGAATTTGTGGAGTCCTTTGTTTACCCTCCATAAATATTTTAAATACTTACAACTTTTCGTGTGCCTTTATGATTTTTCTCTGGTGGTTTTGACTTCAAAAGTTTTCAGATTTCATTCAAAAATGGTTATTATCAGCATGTCATTCCCATCCCCATCCCACCCATCATTACCCGTTAGACATTGTCATCGCTATCGCGGGTGTAATCAATCTATCATGCGTATATTTGCAGAAGCTGATGGCGAACTCGAAAGTGATGTCTGAGTTGAAGACGTGAATGGGCAACATAACAGATGTTTTCGACTGGGCCCAACGAATTGATGGGAATAATTGCAATCGATACTTATCGTGATAATTTATATCGTTCTTGCCTATATTTGACAATTCGCAAATCTGCGGTCGTAATTCTTTAATTATTTGTCACTGATTGTTGTGGATAATAGGCCAAACGCACCAAGAAGGTCGGAGTTACTGGAAAGTATGGAACCCGTTACGGAGCTTCGCTCAGAAAGCAGGTTAAAAAATTCGAAATTACCCAACATGCAAAGTACACGTGCACATTCTGCGGAAAGGTACGATCTGTATTGTGAACTAGACTTGTCTGAGGCTCAAATAAATTTGTACTTCCTCAGGATGCTGTTAAGCGCACTGCTGTTGGTATCTGGAACTGCAAGGGATGCAAAAAAACTTTGGCAGGGGGTGCCTGGACTGTTGGAACAACTGCTGCGGCAACTGTACGTGGTACTGTCCGTCGTCTCAGAGAGCTTACTGAGGCTTGAGTGGCCATTAGTTTCGTCACAATAAACAAGTTTTTCGTCTGACTTCAAATTTTCTGTCACGTAGTCCATTTATTTTCAAATCGTACAAGCAGTAGAGGAACATCTTTATTTATCTACCAGCTGATGATTTCTTTTTCGGACGGTCATCATCATTATTATCGCGCCGCTTCTTTCCATTCGACGGCGCTGGCGGGTCATCATCACGATCATCCTTTCGACGATCAGACTACAAAATATTTGACTTTAAAGAAGTCTGGAAATATAAGTACAACAAGCAACGAACCCGTGCTGCTTTTCTCTCCAATTCATCCCAATCTTCACCGTCTTCTTCGTCATCAGATTCGTCAGAATAGCCAGAACCAGATTCATCCGCGTCAGAATCGAAGTCTTCGCTGTCAGACTAGAGATTCATGATAATTAATCCAAAGTTGAGTATTAGTAAATTCGCATACCTCGCTTTCTTCATCATCGGATCCCGATCCTGCATATTCACTTTCCAAATCTTCGTCGTCGTCGTCATCCTACCAAAAACAAAAAGTCAATCAAAATTGAACAAATGAACGAAACAAACTCACATCTCCATCTTGAATCAAGAATGACCAGCCACCCTCATTGTAGAAGTCGAACGGACTTTCGTTAACAGTTTTCATAATCTGTGGCCAACTTAAATTAATTGGGCCTTCGCTGAACGGAACGTCCACAGAGTCCAACCACTCTTTGACATTCTCAAGCTGGTCCGTTGGAATAGTGTTAATGTGTTGGACAGGTCTCTGAAAGTCTTTGTATATAATGACCATGTCAAAACTTTTCAGGCCAAACTGTTAACTCAGAACTTTAGCATCATTTGTGCATTCTGATAAAATACTTACTCGAACACGCTCCAAATGAACACGTTCAATTTCATTAATTGTAGTGACCATGAAAGGTGGCTCAATCAAGTGGACTAAACAGTCGGTAGTCGGGCATAGAAGAACAGGCTGTCTGAACGGAACGCCTTGGAATCCAAGATCTCTGAATGGTGTGTCTACTTCAACTTCACCTTGACTCTATACATACAGAAAATTGAAAAGGTATATCGACCATTATAACTCCAACTTACAGCATCAGCAATCTTCTCAGCAAATAGTTTAAACTCTTTGTCAAGTGCAAAGCGACGTTGTCGTTCCTCTTGTTCAGCAGCAAATTCATCTTCATCGCCATAATTTTGACGTCTTTTTCTGTTTCCAGTTTCATCGAAATTTGCATCGGTTACTTCGCGATAAAATTGAACATCCTATGTTTTCGTCAAGTCATTAAACTGCTACAAATTATAATAGACTTCTAACTTTTGTTTTCTTCCTGCCAATCATAATTTCATTCTTTAAATGAATATGAATGACAACAATTAATTCGCCTTCACACGGTTGAAAGAGGAGATGCTTGATGTTCGAAAATAATATATCTGGTAAAAATAATCAAAATACTTCAGAGTATGAAATGAAAAACCAACCAATTTTTTGGTCGCTACGCAAAGCGGACTGATAACGAAGACCATTAGTGTGTAGTTCCAAATCTCCGGCAAAGCGCTTGCCTTCAAGAGCAGGACGAGCATAGACTTCTCGAAGAAGCTGTCGCCTTCCAGCCCCTAAGAAAGGAGGAAAAACAATTTGTATGCGCAGAAGAGGAAAATAAAATAAATATACAGAAAAAAACCTCGCATTTCAACTAGTCTGTCTTGCTCCACGAGATCGGCCTTTTCTTTTCGCTCAGCTTCTCTGAAAAGATATTTTAAACAAGACAAAGAAAAAAGAACACCGAACACGAAACTCACCGTTTCGTAAAGTCTTTCTTAAGTTCGTTGACTTCTCGGTATATCTCCGCGAAGCGAGCCATATCAGGACTTTTGAATGTCATAGCCTTTACAAAAGTTGAATTCACGTCTTCAAATGGATGAACTTCTTTTTTTCCTGTTGCCTGTCCTGGCGTGATAAAATTAAATCGCAAATAGGTCGAAGAACCTTCTTCGTTCTTCACGACGGCTTTGAGAGTGGAAATATGAAAAGGTACTGCCATTCCATAAACTGGTAAAATAACAGCTTCACTACGACGATCGACAACAATCTGTGTACAAAATATTAAGATTGGAAAAAAAAATAATACAATAAAAAATGAAACAAAACTCGTAATTGTTCGATCGCCTTTGGCAACAATGTTTCCTTTCGATAACATTCAAACTTGCGAAACTGCGCCTTCTCAAGTGACTTTGCTTCGCCACCTTCTGCAAATCTAGCTAAGCCTTCTGCATGCCTTGCATCAGCTAACTCTTTTTGATGTGCAGCACGACGTTGTTCGTTTGTCATTTCATCATCCTGGAAACAGTTCAGTAATCGCCTAAATGATAGAAGTAAGCAAAGACAAACCTCATTTCGCAATTTACTCTTGAGCACTGCTGTAGGTACTTTTGGTACATTTTTCGTTTCCGCCACAGCCTCCACATCATCATCATCATCATTCATTTCCCAAGAGATGTCCTTGAATTCACGATCAAATGAAGTCAGGAATACCGGAGCATCCTTGGTTATACGGAGCGTATCAGCCAAGAGCAAAGCATAACTGCATTATTTTGATCAGCATTACTTTTACCGTTATTTTTGCGTTATAAATAAACAAACATTTTGTTTCTCGGATCTTTAGAAGAACTCTCATTGTTTTCGATATTTTGAAATCCAAGCGACAAGTTAACCGTCATTCCATCCAAAAGAACCTTTGAAGACTTTGGCGCAAGAGCAAAAGTACTATCTTTAAATTCAATTCCAATCTGAACAGGAAAGAGAGTAAATACAAAAAACATAACGCGAACACAAATCACTCAACTGCAAAGCCAGCGGTTTTTACAAAATTCGGCACAAGATCTGGACGTTTGCTTTCAACAAACTGTACTGCCTGAGCATAAATTTCGCGGCACACAGCACCATCTTTCAAAAGCGATAACACGTGAACTTGTAATTCGCACAAAAACGTGTAGTTTTTCTCTTTTGCCTTGGTTGATTTGTTATTTTCGAAGCAAAAAAAACAAAAGAGAAACCTTTTCAGGATTGATAAAAAATGTCCGAGACAAGTTTGAACAATAATTTTTGTAACGAACACCCAACGAGCAAAGAATAGTCCCATCATGCAGCACAGTTTTATCTGATTGCGCAGACGGTTTTAAGTCATACTTTCCACCACTTTGTATAATCGGCGTATAACACCATTCTGCACTGTCAAGTTGCGCCTGTGATATATTCCGTTTCATCGAACAAAATTCTGTTGTGAAAAAGAAGAGGAAAAAAAAAAGTAATAAAACGCCAATAATACCTCCTTTGGAAACTTCATTCGAAGCCTCTTTTTTTCATTCAAGAGAACGTCTTCTGTTTGCAAAGAAAGAGCTTCATGCGTAACCTTTCTTCCTTTATCAACAATGGCCTGAAATTCGTCGACGAAAAAGTTTTGCATGACTGAAGATGTCAATTTACATGCCAATTCCATGTTTTTCTAAATAATAATAATTTAAGAAAATAAAAAAACCGATTGATGAAATCAACACAAATTTAAAATATTTTACCAGTCCGTCTGCATCTTTCACAGCCATCGCCGATGCGATTCCTTGGGCAATATCAACCTCTTCAATTTTTTTTGCTGAGGTAATTGCCTTCCATTCATCTGAAAACTTTCCTTTTTGTTTATCTTTGGCAATAACACCAACTTTACCCTACATAATTTGTAACGAAACGACACATAATCGAAAACAAACAAAACGCAAAAAAGAGAAGATTTGTTACGCACAAATATTGAAAATTAAAACGAAGTGTGAACAAACCCCAGTGGCAGAAATCAAACTCGCAACATCATCAAAAAGAGCTTTATTCGCAGCCTCGTCTTTTCCACGACGATATAGCACAAGCGGAATCTTTCGGTCGATGTTCGTCGCAGATTCAAGAGCCGAAAGAATGTTTGCTTGAATGAAAAAACATGAGATGTTTTTTTGTTTTTGTTTTGTTTTGCGTATAATTCGGACATCGAAAACAAAAACAGTTTTTTTTTTTACCTTTCTTTTGACTCGTCAACACTGCAATTTTGTCCTTAAAAAATACAAGAATCGTATCTGTGAATTCGTACCCAAGGAGCCAGAGCTACAAAAAAAAAAA
>JADGJH010000008.1:37405-48954 GCA_027596945.1 Physocladia obscura
GTTAGAAATACATTTACTGTGTTCTTTTTCTCTTAGTCTCTTCACCCCTGGGGTTTCTGTCGTTTTTTACCTGCAATGCACTCGTTTTCTGATACCCAGCTTCGTTTTCGTCGGAGAGTCCGCTGACAACAACAAGCACGTTGCTCCCTGCAAATGAATTATCCGTGTCCTTTTCAGTTTCTTTGTGGATTAGTTTCGTTCTTTCGTTCCATCTTTCCCGTGTGTGTTTGTTTTTTGTCGGCGGGAACGGTCGCAATAATGCGTTTTTTTCTTCTCAAACAAACGTTGCGTCTTGGATTGTATCGATGTACACACACGAGAGACGTACGATTGACGAATTCTTGATACACACCTGCGCCCAGGTATCCAGCAACGTAGCAGCTCGTGAATGAAACTGCTTGGCATCCAAATCAACTCCGCTCATTTTTTGCGAGAAAAAAAATGTCGACTGTTCGAATTCCTATGTTTGCAAATATTCCTCCGCTTTTCTTTCAGATCAGTGACTTTGAACTTTCGTTAAACTCAAACCAATTATGAAGTCCGAAAATTAACAATGAAGCCAAAAAACGAAAACAAACTAAAAAAGCCAAAACAAAAAAACAAAAAAATCTGCAACACGCACGGACAGACACACTCAATTAAACATCTCCTCACAGGAACAACCACCAAAACCTGCACAAGTCCCTCTCTCTCTCCTTTTTTGGCGAAGGGAAAAAACAAAAAACAAACACCTTCTCAATCAATCAATCCACCTTGATGCTACCAAAAATAGATCTCACAAACACTAGGCAGGAAACATACCCAACGCTTCCAGTCAAAATCACAAACAACATACTCATCACAAGGCTCCATCCAAAATACAAGAATCCAGAGGCAGCATTATCCACACGAAGTTTGCGGAAAAAGTAAACTGCGCTATGCAGGAATATGTACACTCCTGAACATCCCGCAGTTAAGAAAGATCTCCATGCCCATCTCCAATCCTGAAGAAAAGATAAAAATTTGAAATAAATTTGTCGGCAGTACCAAAAAAAAAACAAAAAAAAAACGCATTTTTACCTCAGAACACAAGTGGAAGTAGCACATCAAAATCGCAACCTCGCTTGATGTAATCACCAGAATCAAAAACACCAAAAACAAGAATCCAAATACATAGTAAATTTGGTGAAACCAGATTGAATTCATGATGAAGTAGAGTTCAATAAAGATGGCACCAAACGGAAGAATGCCACCCATTGCAGCTGAAGCCCAGATGTTCAAATAGGCGGGCTGGATCAAGTTTCAACACGCAAACTAACACAGAAAAAAATAATTCCATACCTGTGTTGGAACTTGACGAGGAATTTGATTTGTCTTGACAGGGTTTTCAATCGTCGGCTGTCTGAAGCCAAAGTATGCCCCAACAATACACAGTGGAGTTGAAATCAAGAACCAGAGGGCAATAAGCGCCAGCATAGTCGTAAACGGAACCGCTGCTGATGATTGCGCGCTAATGAGGACAAAGTTCAAGGTAACGAAAATGAGGAAAATTGTTCCAGGAACTAGCAACGCTGTGAATGCAACATTTTTGTGCCAGTATTCTCCTTGCATCATCTTGTAAAGACGAGATGAAACATATCCGGCAACACAACCAAAGCAAATGTAAAAGATGATTGTCACTGTGGACAGTGCGCCACGGCTAGATGGCGATAAAAATCCAAGTACAGCAAATACTACCATCATATTTAGATTGGAAAGTTGTTAAAAATAAGAGATTCTTACAAAGAGTAACACCAGCCATCAAGAAAATTTGTGCACCATTACCAACCAAGACCGAAAGGAGCATCCTTTGCTGGGGCGGCCTAAAAACATCTGCATGGACAAGCTTCCAACCGATATCTTCCTGTCCACCATCTTCTTCGATAAAGCTGTTGTATCTAGAAATATCCTTATGCAAAGCGCGAAGTAGAATCATTGCAATCATTCCAGTCAGCATGAGAACAATCACAATGCTGTTGACGATCGAAAACCAGTGGATTTGAGCATCGGTAACGTGCAAGTATTTGTCCCAACGAGTTCCCCAAACAGTATCAGATTTCTGATTTAATTTCAATTGTCAACACTTATCGAAAGTTATTCGCTCGCTTTCATCCTTGTTGCTGTAGCTCGTTTGGAATAAAATTCTCTCGCTTAGTCCGTTGGCAATAATCGCTCCCGTTAGTAGACACATCGACATACCTTCCAGGCAACATTATAGTAAAATGAAACCTCAGTCTCTTGTTTTTCAGAAAGCAGCAGGGAGGGTGGGAGGCCAACATAATTGCAGTGGTTCGTCTTGTCGACAACTTTGACGGAGCGGGGAGTGACAATGACACCAACGACACGAAACTTATTGTTGTCTTTGTTGGCATGGTATTCGATGGTGATGTCGTAGTGGTTGTAAAAGTACGCGACGCGGTTCTGTTCCGTTTCACCAACAAGAGCACCAAGATCAAAACCAATCTTGTAGTAAGAGTTGCCGTCGTCGTCGGGGAGCACTTGGGCGGCAGGGAGATTGTCGACATACCTTATTTTCATATTAATAAATTTCATTATTTTATTTATTTAAACGTACCAGCTCATTGAGTAGTCTTCCTTGATTCTGGGGGATTGATAGTTGTAAGTTAGAGTTCAGTAAGGAGTTTAAGTATGACAGTGAATTACATACTTGAGGTTGATGAACTGAGCATCCTCGGCTTTAATGTGGTTAGTGCATAGTTTGACGCACTCTTCATCCTTGAGCATTTTAAGCTAATGATATGTTATGATTAGATTACAGCTGAGGTTGAAAGGATTGGGACAAGCTTTAAAGTAACGCTCGTTACTCGTTAGTTGTGATACGCTCGCCAAATAGGCTTATTGGTCACCTGGAAGGGCGAGTTGTGCAGCCGGTCGCCAAACAGCACGGAGCCCAGCGACTCGCGCTGAACTTCGAGGACATCTGGCGTGCAGAAGTGGAACTTTTCGTAGTAGTAGTCGTAGGGTAGTAACGACCGCGAGTCGAGCGACGTCAGTGCGTTGACAGTCAGCTGCACCGGGTCACCGTCCTCGTAGTCCTGTGGCGGAAATCCGGGAAGATAGTAGGCGTGCACGCGAACAGTGATATCTAGACAGAGCGCGAACCAAACCCAGGCCAGGCGGAGGGGGGGCAAAAGGGTCATTTCGTTCTTTCTCTTGGCAGCAAAACAAATCCCTGTCAGCCACCACCTTTCCCGCCAACCAATCAGCCAATAAACCACTCAGCACACCAACAAACCACTCAACATTTACCTTCTACAATGGCAAACTCATCCCCGTCTATCTATGTTGATCTTAAAGCCATCGAATCTTCAAACGATGAAGATGACCAAAGACATGAGGAGGCTCATGAGAATCAACCATTTGCTCTTGTGCCTTTCGACGTTGCACCGATAGCCCTGCCTCTCGTTGCCTCTTTGCGCTCCTCCCACATCCACACTCACTCACTCTCTCAGATTCGCTCACGAATGGCAAAACAAAAACAAAAACAAACGCAATTGCAACCACATATACAAAGACACTGCGACATTTGTGTGCTACTGGCTTACATTGACCATCTGCAACTGGATCAACGTTACAATCAACAGCCTCAGAACGATCTTGAACTCCCACAGTGCCCCGTGTGCGTCGATATTTTGCAGGCCCCGCATCTTCTCACGTGCGGCCACTCCTTCTGCTTCGAATGCATCCATGCCTGGCTTTCGTCAATCCCCTCGCGTCGTAAACGCGCTTGTCCTGTCTGCAGGGCTCAGGTTTCTGCACGTCCTGTCCCAAACAGAGCTCTTGACCATCAGATTGATGCCCATCTGCGTTCAACCAATAATTCTGGCGACGAAAAAAACAATAGTGTCCTGGCCTCTCGCAAAACCGCTCACGTCAAATTTTCGCGGCTCAAAGATCCGTGGAGCTCCTTGTTTCCCGCGTCTGTCGCGCCTGCTGTTTCCTTAAATGCTAAACGGTGGGACCCCGAAGATTCTGTTTACCGTTGTCCCGAATGCACCTGGGAAGTTGCCGCTCCAGAATGTATAAACTGCGGGTTGACTTTTGAATCAGATTCTGACTCCGACGATAATGATGATGATAACACAAGCGTTGCTGTTCATAACAATAATGTGGAGGACCTTGATGAGGATGAGAATGATGATTATGCCGATGATGATGATGACGATGATGCGAATGGAATTTCTGTTGCTCATCGCTACCCCAATCATATTCGTAACCATAATGATGGTGAGGATGAAGAAAATATTGATGATGAAGACAGCGACTTGGATGGATTTGTTGTCAGTGACGACAGCGACGACGGCAAAAACTGTCGTCGTATCAACAATTATTATCTTAGTGACTCTGAAATCACTGATTCCAACATGAACAGCAGCGATTCAGACGATCAACCACTCTCAAAAAGAAGATCGATAACAAATCGAATTATTTCTATTGATTCTGATAATTCTGATGGTAATACCTCCGATTCTAATGAACACAGCACTGACAACAACAGTGATGACGACGGTGAAGACAACCCAGATGATTCTGTAATTATTGTCTCAACCTCAATGAAACATGCAAGGAATAACAACAACAATAGTAGTGACAATATTGGTCGCCCAAATAATACCCGCGTTGCTGCCGCTTCCACCGCAAAACCAACTCGTCAACAATGGCTCGCGCTTTCTCGTATAATAATAACATCCGATGAAGTCGATGAAGAAGAGGAAGCGGCTGAAGATGAAGAGGAGGAAGAAAGTGATGATGAAAATGACTCTGTTGATGAAGCCGAAGAGGAAAATGACACAATTATCCTCTTGGACTCTAAAAAAAAAGACTTTCAATCGCAGCAAAAATCCATGAAAAATGGCAACCGCAGCAACAAGTTAATTTCGCATTCCAGCAACACCGAGAGTAGCGACAGCAATAGCGACAGCTCATCGTTGTCAGACAACGACGAATCTCAACCGCTAACACTGCAACGAAAGCAAATACAGGTGCAATTTCAACCATCATCATCATCATCATCATCATCATCATCATCATCATCATCATCCTCATCACCATCTGACGCATCCAATAGTGACGACGAAGATGATATTCACGAGACAAAAGTTCGAGAAAAAAACAACAAACGAAAAGTGGGCACTGCATTCACCAATGATAATGATATTGATGACAGCAATGGAAGCGATGATGACAGTGATGAAGAGGCAGCTGTGTTCCGAAAAGTGTTGAACAGCACACGTGTCAATAAGCATGATGACAACAGCAAAAGCAGAAGCAGTAATAATCCCAGAAATGGTAATCGTGTTGAATTACATGGAAAACGTGGCGGTGGTGGTGGAAGTAACCAAAGCAAAAATAAAAAAGCTCAGAGCAAGAATAGGAATGAAAACGGCGAAAGTAAAAATAGTGGTGGTGTTGGTGGTGATAAACACCAGAAAAAGCAAAGGCATAAATGAATATATTTATTTACCTTTCTTTTTTTTTTTTTTTTTTTTGGAAACCTCTAAGGCGGAAGCCGCAAAAAAAATGATTTAGTAGGTCGGCTGTAGGTTTCTATTTGGAAATGATCGTTTTACCATGGAACCCTTAGTGTTTATGGCGCAAAACGAGAAGAGTCAACAAAAAAATTCTATTTGATATACTCTCTACAAAAAATTACTCTTAGCCCGAACCCTTTCACCATAAATATACAACAAAATCGGAGCTGGAAATCCAATAAACAGACCCACAAATGCCAAAATTGAATTTCCCCATCCATATCCAAATTGCACGTACATATCAGACGAAAACAAAGGGAAACCAAATCCAGCGAGAGAACGCAAAAACCCAACAGCAGCAAGAGCAGACGCGCTATACATTGTGTACACATCAACGGTGTAAACAGTCAAAGACTGGAAAGTAATATTCACACTGCATGCAAAAATTGCGATTCCAAGATCCACAATTGCCCAGTGCAGGCCGTATTCAGCAGCCCAGCCGTAGATAAAGAGACCGATTGGAAGAGCGGCAGCTGCAGGAATGCACACCTATTTTTTTTCAAAGTCTGAGTTACACTTTTTTTTTTTTTTGAACATTATTCATTTTTTGTTTACCAGAAGTCGATATTCCGGCTTATGCTCGGTATTGTACCGCTTTTGGAGAAACATGGATGTATAATCAATCAACCCGCCGGAAAGCCGATTGCCAACCAAGAAGCCCAACCCAAGTGCCAAATAATGAAAACTGGAGGTTTGAGTTGTTTCATCGTATTTGAGGACAAACAGGGACGAATATGTTGTCAAAACAATATACATAATTCCGTAGACGAAAGCCATAAGAAGAGCAATAATTTGAGCGATAGGTTGAGTCCCGAGCAAGATGAACGGGCGAATAATAGCAGTGCTGAGAACTTGCGAAACCTTCGGTTCAGGGTTTGGCCTACGATTGACATTTTTAATGAATTATTAATGAAAAATTTTCCAAACCCACAAATTCAAAAACTTGATTAAAAAAATAAGTAAAAATACTGTGATGAAGGTTCCTTCAACGAAGGGGAAATTTTTCTTGCACGGGATTCAAGCAATGGACCAAAGGTTTCCGGAAGCAAAAAAGTGCCAGCAATCGCAAGAATAGTAGTAATGATCGAAACAGCAAAAAACACCCAATGCCAGGTAGTGTTTTGAGTCAGAACGCCTCCGACGATAGGGCCAAGAGCAGGGGCGAGAATAACTCCCAGAGCATAGTACGCCATGGCAGAGCCCGTCTCGGACAAACCGAATAAATCCGCAATAATCGCACCTGACACAGCTATAGGAGCTGAGCCACCAAAACCAGCAAGGAACCGGAAAATTAAAATTTGCGTAGCATTTGTGGCGAATCCACAGGCTGCGTTGAAAATAATGAAAAACCAAAGGGAGCATTGGAGGATTTTGTATCGACCATAAACTTCAGAGAGTGGCGCAAGAATTAATGGACCGAATGCATACGCAAGGACAAAGATCGACAATGTCATCTCCTCGAGGATTGTGGGTTCAAGTTGCAGGTCTTTTTGGCGTGATTAAAATTGATAATATCATCAATAAGAAGGTTCAATTTTTTCGTTATACCTATTGCCATACTTGGTAAAGCGGGTGCGACCATTGAGGATGAAATAGGCGAGATAAAAGTGTATAGAGAAGCAATGGTTACAGCCCTCCATTTTTTGGCTCTGGGCCAGTCATGTGGATTCGTCGAATTCGGAGAGTTTGCAGAATGAGTTTCGGTAGGAGCTGTCATATCCTCCACCACCAACTCCACTACTAAAACTGGCGTTTCGTCATTTTTACTTCCACTCACGCCGTCACTTTTGCCGCTTCCTTCAACTGTAATCATTTCAGAAAAAAAAAAAAAAAAAATTTGGTTGTTTGAACCCAGTCAGAAGAAAATTTTGTGTAATTGGCTTGTGTGGATTCAACCGAAAATGAAACTGATATGGCGATAATGCTATTTTAATTTGTAATAATTTTCTGTTTCTTGCTGGAATATATTTGTATCGCTTGATTTGAAATCTTTACTAAACTAAACAAGCACCAGACATTCTGGTCCGGCTGGCTGTCTGAACACCCCTCTTTCCAGTATTTTTTTACACTGGAAGTGTAATCTATCCAATTTCTACAGGAAACCAGTGGCAAACTTGCAACTAAAGTATTGGCAGTGCATATGTGTATACATCCTAGCTTTCTATGCGCATTCTTTTTTTATACACTGTGTAAATAAATGTGTTAACACTAGTTAGAACACATAATTAATTTTTCAGCAGGCTCTAGACTTTATAGTTTGACAGTCACATGCCTGTTTCCAATTTCATTTGTTCTTGACTTGTTGAAAGGCCTTATCTGATATTTCTTGGTATTTTTGTAGTCGCAAAATCCAGTCACAACAATTATAGAAAGTTCTCAAATTTCACAATTGTCAGGATTGATTGTGAATGAAAATCTTGAAAACTCACTTGTCAAATGAAACAAGGAGTTGTTATCTGACGAAGAGGCTGAACTATTTAAGGATACACCAAAATAATAAAATATAGGCAAATAGAAAAACTGCAACACTGAAACTCACCCTATCATGTGAATCTTGTGCAACAATACCACAATATAAAAAAATGTGGAAAATCTGAGAAAATTGATGAGAGCGCTGTAGTGCTTTGACACTTCATAGTTAACAAACCAATTCCTGTCAGAGTACGGAAAGAAGCACATATTGTGGTATGAGTTACGACAACGCTGTACTGGTATGAATTTACGCTGGATGCTGCAGAACACGTGAACACAGAATGAAAGTTACAATGGCCATTAGCAACTGAACGAGGAAACACAGCTACGCAACAATTATTGGTACTGCAAGCACCTTGCACAACAAAATATATTCTTTAAACATATTCTGTATACAGAAAGAATTAAATACTGCAAGTCGATGCCCAGGAGAAAACGACTACTGCCGGAAAGTTTGAAGAAGAGAGTATACAGAAAAAAAGCAAATAAAAAGGAATCTTGTGATAAAGTAGATAACATGATCGAATGTGCCAAACCAGATGATGACAAAAAATCTGTGAGTGAATGAATCTTCGACATTGTTAAGCAAGATGATACAAACCACACAGCCAAATTCAGCATGATTGATTGTGGGTGCAAATGTTTGAAACTGTACATTTCACAATTTTATAGGTTACTTTAATTTGTTAATAATGCACGGAAACTACGTGAACAACAATTCCTGTTCCCAACCGTCCAATCTCTGCTCCAATTGATGTATAATCTGGCACAACTGTTGCCTTGCCCCTTTTCTTACTTTTGTCTCCCTTTCTCCTCTTTTTTTCCCCAGGATTTTATTTGAATGTTTGATGTTGTTTTTGTTGTGGTGTATCAGGCTTCGAAACAAAATCAAAAAAAAAAAAAAAATCAAAAAAATTATAAACCTCATCTTGGTCATCTTTTTTATCCTCTAGAACGAGCTGTGGCATGACACTGAAAGGAATATTTACTTTCCACGGCTGCTCCGCAACAACAAGTTTCTTGTTGAGCAAAACTCCAATACGATCTCCGCCGTTGATATCAAAGAAGAATGTTGCAGTATCAGCAAATGCATTCTAAACATGGACGTACAGTAAAATAAATAAACACAATGTCAGAGAACCCATCAAAAAAACAAAAGCTAAAAACTAAAGGCTAAACAAAAAAAAAGGGAAAAAAGAAAAACCTCTAGATCCTTGACGTAATTGACGACAGGATTAAATTCCTCGAGGAATCGCTGGAGTGGCCTCTTTTCAAGCGCAACAAGGTTTTTGAATGCGCTTTTTGGTTGCGGGAGTTTGGCAGCATTGTATGCAATGTTTTGGTGATATGTTGGCAGCTTTGATACATCGAGCTGGATAATGTAGTCATATCCATCCGTTGGCGTGACAAAAATTTTCTGTTTTAAATGAGAGGGAGTTAGATGCTTGTTTTTGGTATGTGTTTGAAAAACTAACAGCAATCTCGGATTCATCGCCATTGACAATCGCATCTTTCAACAACTTATACGCCGCTTTCGCCAACTGCTTAACGCGTTTCAAAACAATTAAGCTAGGTCCATCCTTTGTCCAATAGAATCCAGATTCATCAAAAACAGTCGGAAGACACATGACACCGCTTTTTTTGTTTCTTCCATCGCCAAACTTTTCTAAAACCTCGCTCTTCTTGTTCGTCGGAAATTCACCCTTCTCAAATTCCACAACCATCGCCTCCTTTTCCCACTCCCACTTCCAAAATACCTCTAGAACTCTCAAAACCCCCGCAAATACACTCGCCGGCGCGCTCGGATACGCTGTCGTCGCCCCCGCACCCGCCGCATGCTCAGAAAACACACGCACTACAATCAATTCCACCGCCTCCTCCGTGAAATGCGGCATCACCCAATGTGCAGCCAACCACCGCTTCACCAGTCGTGCAGTCGCGCTCATTTGCGCGTACTTGAAGTGCGCGTTCTGATATGCGAGCGTGTGCACCCCGTGCGCACGGTAAACCCGGTCGGTCGCGTCGAACCGCGTCTGCGCTGCTGCTTTGATTGCGCCGTCGCCCGATTGTTCCGCCGCTTTCACCGCCGCTGCTGCAAGCTTCGTTTCGCGCCCCGTTCGTATGCGTGCGCAGAATTCGTAACCGTTTTTCATTCGCACGCTGATGGTTCCGGTTGTGAGGTCTTTTAGGTCGGGCTTTGTGACTGTTGCTCGTGTTCCAGGAAACTGACGCGTAATTTGTTCGGCGATTTTTATACCAAATGCGAGTTTCATGTATTGAAGCGCTGGGATTGTGTCGGATGGCCATTTGTAACTGTCTTCGAAGTCAATAAGGACATTAATTTTGTCGCGTTGAATGGGATTGAGCCGGCCGAAGTTGTCGCCCGCAAGTGAGGGTTGGGGGACAAATGTGGAACTGTTTCGCAGTGCGGAATCACAGGCAACAATCGATGTGATTTCGAGAGGTATATCTTCCAAACTTTTTACAGATTTCGAAAATTCGTTGAATGCTTCAGTTGCGTTCAGGAATGTGTTCACTCTGTGTTCAATTTCAGATGATTTCTTGTTTCCGCCAAACTCCTTCAAAACATTTCCAAATTGATTTCCCCAGAACGTCAGGTTTTCTTCAGAAACTGATACATGTCTAGAAACGAGATATGCCGCCATTCTTCCAGTTATAAGAATCCGATCTTCCACATTGTTGTCTGTTTCCCAAACTACACTTTCTGTTAGTGATCCATCCGTAAAGCGGCGCAATGATGACTTTGTTCCCCACAAACGCCTGAAGCTTTCAATTGCTTTTGTATCCTCTCCACTTTGTGGCCCATACTCCACAGGTTCAATAGCAGTGTCATAATTTAAAATGAGTCCGATCAATATTGCACTATCTTTGTCATCTTCAGGTGTTGGTTTATTCAAATCCCAAGTTATTGTCGGTTGGACAATAGCGTCAGAAACCTTGATTAATCTCGTTCGCACTTTAATACCAAGTCTCAAAAGCCGAGAAACGAAGTGGGTAAAAAACTGTCGCTTAGATGGCCAATCTATTTGAATACTCGGTTTATATCCAGCAAAAGATTCTGGAATCTTATTAATCCTGTTGTGTGCTTTCGTTAATAATAAATATAGGAATAACACAAACCAAACCTGACAATCAAGTCAAAATAACCAGCCGGATCAGTTAAGTTTTTCAAAAACAATGCATCAAATCTATCGCTGCCAAGATCTTTGAACAAATTGATGCTGGCTCTCGCTTCAAACTGCAAATGATTCAAAGTGGAAGCGTTAACAAACGCCGCGAGGTTGTATCTTCCTGTTGAATCCACAATGGCACAATCAAACTGAGATTTGAATGCCTCCGCAGAAAACTACATGAAAAAAATGAGAAGAAAAAGATTAGAACCACAGTTTATAAAAGTTGGTTAGATTTTTAATTTACATCGGGATCATCAATTGCACTTCCGTCAGGTGTCAAGAATATTGGAGATTCGGCAAAGTTGTGTATTGC
>JADGJH010000009.1:2891-18741 GCA_027596945.1 Physocladia obscura
TTTTCACATCCGTCATTCTGGTTTCGGCTTGCCAAAAAAAAAAAAAAAAAAAAAAACCCCCCACATGTTCTAACTTCTGTTTTTTTGACTTTTTTTTCCAACCATAGGTCGGGTATTCAGTTCGTTTCGACGACAAGACATCATCAGCAACGAAAATAAAATACATGACCGATGGAATGATGCTTCGTGAACTGTTGTCAGATAAAATGCTGAAAAAATACAGCGTGATTATACTCGACGAAGCCCATGAACGAACATTACGAACAGATGTGTTGTTTGGAATGGTCAAAGCGATACAAAAAATTCGCAAGGATTTGAAAATCATTGTCATGAGCGCCACACTGGATGCGGCGCGATTCGCCGAATACTTTGACGGCGCACAGATTTTGTTTATCCCTGGACGGCAGTACCCAGTGCGTGTCTTCAACAGTATCGAACGACAAGAAGATTACGTCGATGCAGCACTTGTTGCTACATTTCAAATCCATGTTGATGAACCGCCAGGCGACATACTTGTTTTTTTGACTGGCCAAGAAGAGATCGAAACAGTCGAAAAACTTTTGAAGGAGCATTTATTTGAACTCCCACCTGACGCGTTGGAAGTAAAAATCTTTTTTGTACCGCGTCAATATTTTAACTAATTTTAAAAAAAAAAAAAAAAAAGCTTTTAATATGCCCGCTGTTCGCATCTCTCCCAGCAGCACAACAGCAAAAAGTCTTTTCCCCAACCCCCCCAAACACTCGAAAAGTCATCCTCTCCACAAACGTTGCAGAAACATCAATCACACTCCCAGGAATCCGCTACATTGTCGACACAGGCATGGCAAAAGTCCGCGCCTTCAACGCAAAGCAGGGAACTGAAAGCCTCGCGGTCGTTCCAATCAGTAAAGCAAGTGCGCTGCAACGATTAGGGCGTGCTGGTCGTGAAGCACCTGGGGTTTGTTATCGATTATACACGGAAGAAGGATTTATGTCGCTGGAAGAAACGACCGAACCAGAAATTATGCGGTGCAATCTCGCGAATGTATTGTTGACATTGAAAGCGGCTGGTGTTGAAAATTTGATGGCGTTTGATTTTTTGGACAGACCTCCCCGAGCATCGCGTAAACCATTTTTTTCATTTTCTTTCATCTTTTCCTGAAATTTCTTTTCTATATACAGTACTGCGAGCTCTTGAACACCTATACGCTCTCCGGGCGTTAAATAGTAAAGGCATTCTGACCAGTGAAGGCCAAAAAATGGCTGAATTTCCTGTCGACCCGGCCCTCGCCAAATGCCTGATTCATTCTCAATCCCTCTCAAGCACAGCTGAAGTCATTTCAATCATTTCGCTTTTATCAGTCGAAGCAGTATTTTTTAGTCCAAACGATAAACGCGATATTGCCAACGAGGCGAAAGCGAAATTCTTGAGTCATGATGGGGATCATTTGACGTTGTTGAATGTCATGCGGGCATATATGGCAGTTGGTGGCGATCGAGAATGGTGTTTGGAAAATTTTGTTAACGGACGGGCGATTAAAAATGCTTTGGTTAGTGGATTTTGTTTTCAATAATACTTCGTCACTTTAAACGTGTTCTTTTCTTATCAAATCAGGATATTCGATCACAACTGTCCAGTTTCTGTGAGCAGGCTGGGATAAATCCACGTGCAAGCTCCGGCAATGAGGTTGAGCCAGTCCTGCAGTCTTTTTTACAAGGTTTCTTTATGAATATTGCAAGTCTGCAGATGGATGGATCGTACCAGACTCTTTCGGGAAAACAAATTTGCCATATTCATCCTAGCTCAGTACTTTTTGGGAAAAAAATGCCGTTAATTATGTTTCATGAGCTGGTATATGTGAATCCGCTAAAATTATAGAATTTTCATTGATATTTATCTTTCTCATACTCAGGTACAAACTTCGCGCCAATACATGAGAAACGTTTCTGCAATTTCCTTGTCATGGTTGCAAAGCACGGGGTCACACTATTTTGATCACACTGGTTCTCAATAATGATTTTAAAAAAAAAATATCCCTTTATTGAATTATTTCAACTTTATGTTTTAAAATTTGATCTTCTTCTGCTTCTTGGTGACTATGGATTTGCGAGATTCGTTCTTGCACTGTGTTACTGCTATTTTGGGTGTTCGCGCTTTTGTTACATTTTTAACCATTCCATCGAATTAAATCATATAGTTAGATTTTTGCATTTGCAATACAATCTTGGCTGACTTAAATTGACTTACGAAAAAACCTTAGGCAATGACCACGTTCCCAAAGCAAACAAAAATTGCTCTTTTTGAATCCGTTGCTAGGTTTAAACTAACTTTAAAGAAGATACTGATTCAAGTTTGGATTCTTTTACTTGAAAGTCTTGTATGGAGCTCTTCTGATTACTACTTACGCGGGATTTCACCACTAATTTCCGCAGTACCAAACCGGAAAAAAAGATGCAAAGTACGGTAGTTTTGACAAGAAAAATGATCCAAAAAGTAAAAGACGATTGTGGCGATGTAATTGTTATCGATTTTAATAAGAAAAGGTTTTAAATAAAATTTTAATAAAAATTTTGGTTGAAACTCTCAAATAGAAGCGTCCAAATAAATTCGAGGTTGAAACGAAATTTAAATTTTATTTAACAGGAGACTTTCCCACCCGCAACGCTACTTGCAACATTTGGGTATCTGTGTACAGTAAATTCGGAAAATGAAGTCCGAAAATTTTACAGAATATTTGAATCTCCAGAGTCGTCTTCACTTGAATTTACGAAAAACGGGCTTTTTGCAATTGCGCTAAAAACAGTCCAGCGAGCCGCAGCACAATGACGTATCCTGGGAATAAAGTACAGGACTAATATAGGCGTGACAATAGTATCGAGCAATGCGAATTCAGTCGCGACGATCCGTACCCACAATGATAAAGGGCCTTTTCTAAAAATACCAACAGCAATAAACACGACAGATATCGGAAGGTAGCAAATGAATATGCTGGCCGACATGAATATCATTGCGCGCAGAATTCTTTTTTGAAGAAGTAATCGAATACGAACTTCGAGCGGAGATGTCAGTGCTTGGGCTAATCGACGGGACAGGAGAGTATAAGTCGCTACGTAGATGCCGATAGTCATACCAAAACCAACAAATACTATAAAACAGCAGATGACAAAGAATACAAGCACTTGCGGTCTGAAATTTAAGTCCGGTGTGAGTTTGTTTGATGTTGTCTGGAGAAAGGGTTCATTGGAATTTGATAAAATCGAAGATTTCTTACAGCAGTGGCAAAGACCCAAATGAGACCCCCTGTTGCAAGGATAGAAAAAGCAAATCCACCAACCAAGTACTTTCGAGAGTCTTGGTCAAAACTTTCCTTGCAGATAAAGTATCGGGTCATCGACAAGAAAATGTTTGCTGTTTGGAACCAGAGGAACGCAATATACGGCAACGCTGCGCCAACTTGATCGACAGTATCGCCAGCAGCAAACAACATTATAATATCTCGCATAAAGAATATCGCGGCCCAGAGCAGCGACGTCGACAGCAGCAACAGAGCCACTTTATCCAGCCGTGATTTAACCAGCTTCCCACGATTCTCCACTATTGCGTACAGGATCGGCCCAGAAATTAACGCCCCGACTACTGCTGTTGGGACAAACATGAGGTATATTGCCCAGAATGCTGGATCTGACTGTGGCGTTTCGACATTCGCCATCTGCAAAAATTTTCTATGGAATTCAGTGAAGACAAGAGTTCAAAAACAGAAAAAAGGAATTGATTTCTCAACACAAGGTGGAAGAAATTGTGAAATTTTGGTAATAAGCATAGATTGCTTTGGCCGTTAATGGACTTTATATCGAGGCGGAAGAATTCGTTAGCCTCCAAATTAGTACCCGTAGAAAAACAATTTGTTAAAATCAGTTCGTTCTACCCACAAGATTTCTTGCAGCCAGTGCTCAAAAAATCAGAAATTAAATCTTTTATTGCCCTTCAATATTTAACCAGTCATCAAAAGATCGGGGTTGAATCAATTAAAAATTTCAAGTCTGAGTAATTTAAAATTTTCAAAACTTCACTATATGACCCACGGAACATTTCAAAATGAGAAACTCCTACTTTTTGAGTTTTTTATTATCGCTTTTTATTTTATTTTTCACAATACAAACATCCTACCGTGAAGATTATTTGAAAAATTTTGATTGTTGGCGAAACTTGGTTGGTTTTATAGATAATAGCACCACGTTGTGCCGCAAGATGGAATTTTCACAACTATGGTATTGCCTATTATACAAATTTCTGATGACAACAATTATCGCTCTACAGGAATCATGTCTCAAATGATTCTCCGTAAAGAAAGTTACTCAATTCACTAAACAAAGCCGCAAGTGGCAACAATAATACTGCTACAAATGCAAAATCAGCCAAAATCGTCGACTTCATCAATAATCAACCCACACTCAAATGACCAAAATTCAAACCCTCTCACCTTCAATTTTGTTTATCATCTCAAACGGCAAGTTTTAGTCACCTGAAACCATCGCTAACTCGGAAAAATTGTTCCACTTGCAAGCAGAAGCTGTGGCCGCACAGGAGGAAGCTTTGGCTTGGTGTAAAAGCGCGAAGCTCGTTTATTGCGACAAGTTTATTTGAAAACCAAGAGTGTCATATCTTGAATTTTTTGCAATTTGTGGTGTTCTTGATATTACAAAATTTTTTGGTCTATTTCGCTCCCTTCAAATTTTCACAAAAATTCCCTCATTCAACAGTCATTCATTTCATCCACCCACGTAATTTTCCATTTTCATCACTCTTTTTCATTTCCTTTTTCATATTACTTTTGAGATTTTCTGGTGGAGTTGTTTCTGGGCTTTTACGTTGAATATGAAGAATTATAAAGAGACTTTCTTGATTCAAAATTTTGTAAAATTACAATAGTTAATTGCTTCAAAACAGATGGAGCATTACATCGCAATTTATTTTTGTGCTGCTGCAAGCAATTAGCGTCAATGTGGATTATGGATGGTACTAAAATCCAAAAAGATATGAACCTTCTCCCTGCATTTGTGAATCTATTATGTTGGGCATCAGGAGTTGGTCCATGATTGATTTAACTATAGAATTTGCAGCAACACTTGATTGATCTTGTTGCGCTGGCAACAAAACTGCTTGTTAAAATCAGATCCAATGATGTCTTGACAATAATGATGTGGAATATTTGAGAGTTATGACTGGAATTGCACTTGAAAATGCAGCCAAGGAACATAATGATGTCAAGCTTAGCTTCATAATTCAATTATTTTGCTTAAACGTAATGTTTTCATAAATATTCTCAATTGTCAGTGCCCTGTAGTTGCTGGAGTATGTATTACCTCCAATGATAACTGCAGTTTTTACATGTATTTGAAATTTATTCCAAATTGCAGTTTTGAAATCTTGTACACTGTGAGGAGCTGATGATTTCTACTGTTTGAGATGTTGCTGATCTTGCCTACTGCCTAACGTATTCTTCAATGACTGGTACCAGCTAGATTGTATGAAATTTTTCTTCAGCATTTGAAACCTCAGATTGTGGTGGTTGGCTTTGGGATGGTGCAGAACTGCTCATTGTCATATTTCGAAAAAAGAAAAAAAATTCATTTCAAGTGGAAAGAACATTTTTGTTTTAATTTAGCAGAAATAAAACGGAAGTTTATAAAGAAAAATCTTTTTTTCTTTTTTTGTGTTGAATAAAACAGTCAATCACTAAGGATTGAAATCACAATATTTGAAAGAAATCTTGAGGATGTTTCATGTGTCAATTGCCATAAACTGTTGATTAAAAAAAAATAGAGAGAGGTAAAAATGAACACCACGTAGCAACATGTGACGTTAGATAAAGAAATTTATCTAAAAAATCAGAAATGGAGTAATTTTTGCCATGTAAAAGAAAATTTTTCTTATCAACAAAAAAAAAACCCCCCCTAATTAAAGTTGAAGTCAGATATTAAAAAGAAAAAGATTCTTCCATATCAGCATCGTCATCTAAAATGAGAGAGCCAGCTCTTAATCTTGAAAAGCACCAAAATTTGGCCGCAACAGCATGCCGAATTTTCGGCATAAAATACAACAAAAGACTGGGTGTAGCAACTGTGTCCAACAAAGCAAATTCCGTAAGAAAGACACGCCCCCAATTTGGCAAAGGCCGCCTCAAAATTCCAGAAAAAATGACAGCCATTGCCATGGGAATGTAACAAGTAATCGTGCCAGACGACATCATTATCGTTGCCCTCAAAACTCGTTTTTGAAGAAGCAATCTAACAGGTGTTTCAAGAGGCGACGCCATTGAACTCTTAAGTCTGCGAGAAAGTAAAATATATGTTGCAGTATAAATGGATATAATTATGATGATACTTGGAACGACAACTAAGCCACATATTATGTAGAAAACTCTGAGCTGTATTGGAAACTGCGGATCTGGATTAAATCTGTTTGTGGCCGTCTGGTTGGTTTTTTATGATGTGGCAATGTTTCAATCACTGAGTTGACAAATCAAAAGCTGGATACGACAAACCGCAGTAGAAAAGCACCAAATCAAAAGGCAAGTAAATAAAACTTCAAGCGTAAAAACTGCAGCCAGGTATTTGCGAGTAGAAGGAACTGGCCATTCTTTAAAGACAAAATAGCGAGTCATTGCTAAGATCACGTTTGAGCCCAGGAACCACACCAGAGCAATTATTGTCATTGCGGCATCAAACTGGCTCAATGCATTCGACGCATAGAATAGTAGAATGATCAGACGAAATCCAGTTGCTGTCGACCAAAAGAATGAGATCGAGAGCAACATAAGGACGGCTTTTTCGAGCCGGGACTTTACTATCGAGCTGTAATTCTTGAAAACGGAGTACAGCATTGGCCCGGACAGCGACATTCCAACTACGGCAGTCGGCAAGTAGAGTAAGTAGATATCCCAGAAAATAGAATCTGTCTCTGGCTTCTCAATCTGAGACATTCGTCAAAACTCAATTGTCAGCAAAAAAAAAACACGAAAACCAATTTGAATGATTACACAAGTACAAACAAGAAAAAAAAAAGAAAAAAAAAATAAGACTGCACCATTCACAAAATCGAGAAGATCAATGAGTATTTGATCTATTTACTGAAAACAGCGCGAAACATCCTTCTGAATATGTCATTGAGTTGAATTGGCAAACTAAAAAAAATTCTCATAATTTTCCAAATCGATTTTTTTTGGAAAATAAAAATTTTACTGAGTTATGGCTTAATGATGCTATGTTTCATTTTTAGTTTTTGTTGATTTAACTTGTGTGGATTATTGATAGTTTTCCTGGTAAAAAAATCTTTTTTTGACTTATCGGCCTCAAAACACAAAGAGAACAAAAGACAGTGTTACATGAGCGCAAGTACATTGATTCCTGTGAAAAAGAAGTTGGGTTTTGAGAGTCCGATTTGTGCGTGGATTCGGATTCATGTCTTGGAGATAATCCTTCAACGGATTGGCTTTGGCATCAAAAGCAAGTCTGAATTGAGAGGCTTCAAACGAAAAGATTCCACCGAAAGTCATAAGTTAACATTGGACGTTGGAATTTTGTTGTACAGAACTTTGGCAAATGATTTAAGCTTTGTGTGATAATTTCAAGCATTATGGATTGATGTTCGGTGGTGAGAGCTAATGGAGTTGAAATCTTTTTCATTGTTATTCAAGTTTTAACCTTTTTTGAAACGAGCTTCGTTTATGCGTAAACTGTAGAAACTGTGGTGCAAAAACTTAGAGAATATGAATAATAAAAAATTGGAGGTAGCAAACGTTTATGCAATAACAACAATAGCAGCTCGACAATTGTGAATCATATCAGATTAAAGAGTACGAAAAGAAATCTGCAATTGTTCGCTTTTACCAAACATGTCTATATAAGGCCATATGCCTTAGTGAAAGCAAAATGCATGTTTCCAATTCATGGAATTGTGTTGGCATGATAAACTTAAAAGATGACAAACTATGAAGCAGAAGGCAGACATTTGAAAATTTAACTTAAAAGCCAACGACACGCGAAGAAAATGAAAATATGATTCAAGTTGGGAATAGCGGCTACAATGTTCTCGGTACCGATCGTACTCTAGTCCATGTTTTTGGAGTTGCACCGCTCTTTTCTTTCATCAACACAATTGCAAAACGATATGTAAGCGTTACGTTAGGGTTAAACCTTCTTAAACAAGCATTACTTGCGATTTCTACTTCAATGACTGTGTTAAAGGCAATCGAAAAAAGTGTTGCTCATTATAATTCGGTATTTTAGAAAGTTAAATCGTTCATATGAAAAAGGGTCATACGCAAGTACTTGGGGTATGAATTTGAAATTGAGTCAATAAGTGATGTGAATCAATAGCGATAATATTGGCATAGCAGTCTCAAATTAAAGAAATGAACTGTTGGTTATTTTGCAAAATTGCAAATGGACAAAATTATCTTACTTGATCCAATGCATTATGAGGCAGAATCAAGACAAACACTAACAAATGCCAAAGTATAACAAATCTGTTTATCTTACTTTATTTCCTTCTTTCTCAGGTTAAATAAGTCTTCACTGTATTATTTAAAAAACGAAAACGAAAACGAAAACAGAAAAGCTAAAAAGAATATGATTCCTCCATCTCATCGTCCAATTCCGACTGTAGGACGAACGATCCTCTTATTCTCCCAAAGCATGGCCAGCATGCAAACAGTGAATTTCGAATTCTGGGCATAAAGTAAAGAAGCAGCAACGGTGTTACGATTGTATCCAGCAGCGCAAATTCGCTTGCAATTGCGCGCGCCCATGTCGCTACAGGTCCATTTCGAAAAATCGCAGCACTTATGAAACCAATTGTGACAGGCAAATAGCAGATTAAAGTTCCTAACGACATAATGGTTGTGACTTTCAAAAGACGTTTTTGTAATAGAAGCCGCATTCGCGTTTCGAGCGGTGACGTCATTGTCTCGTTGAGGCGTCGAGAAAGTAGAATATATGTAGCCGAATATACACCGACAATAGTCCCAATGCATACGAAAATTGTGAATCCGCATATCAGAAACCAGACCGCGATTTGTTTTTTAAATTGAGGATCCGGAGCAATGCTGTTTGAGGTTGTAGTCTGGTGACAAAAAAAAAAAAAGATCATTAAATTGCTCTGTTTTCTATTTTTAAATCACTTGCCGCTGTTGAAAACACCCACACGAGACCAACTGTTGCAAACGCCGCTGCAACCGTGCCGCCGATGAAAAACTTTCGAGTATCTTGTATCGACCATTCTTTGAAAATAAAGTACCGAGTCAAAGCAAGGAATGTGTTCGCTGTCAAAAACCAAACGAGCGCCACAAATGATATTCCCGATTCAAATTGATCCAAAGCGTCGCTTGCAATGAGAAGTATGAGGATAATTCGGATGATATTGGCGATAGACCAGAAAAAAGATATGCAAAGCAGCAAGAAGATGACTTGGTCAAGCCGAGATTTAAGCAGATGTACCCTGTTCGCCACCACCGTGTAAAGTATTGGGCCCGATAAAAATGCGCCTATAACGACAGTTGGAAGAAACAGCAAGTACGTGGGCCAGAAAATTGGATCTGACTGTGGTGATTCCTTTTCAGCCATCAAAGATTTTTTGGAAGATTTTTGTTTGCTGGTTTGACACACACCAATTAGACACATGGAATGAAAGTATGGTTTTTTTGTTCTATTATCTATATAAATACATAATTCAATGAAATAATAGGCAAGAAATTCATCGCAGCGATTGTGTTCAGCCAAAACATGGGAAAAATTCGAAACATAATGATATGAAGTTGAATAATCTGGTCAGTATTTGTGAAAATTTTTGGCCTGTCTCATTCTTTTTGAAACCAGCTGAGCTTAAACTTTTTTGTTGTTTTCTCTTGCTTTTTTTGGTCTTTTTTCATAAATGTCAATAAGTGTTGAAGGTAGAATGAATTCAAGCTATATGGAAGACGAACAGAAACAAAAACGCATTTTAAATCTAAATCAAAGGTAGAATAAACAATTTTCGACAAATTTAGCAGATATGAGTTTGAGTGTGTTAATTCTTAAATTTTATTTTATCATATTCAACAACATGCTCTACAACCATGTGGCGCTATCACTGCAATAAAAATCAAAAATATCAACTTTATTGATCATCTGTCTATTAATCAAAAATAATTGTCCATTTTAACAGAGGAAACTTTGCATCTACTAATCATTCTGGGTACCACGTAAAGTCTGATTCAATGAAATTATTCAACGCCTTCATTCAAGTCACCTATTATACCGTGAAGAGAGATGTCCTGAAAAATATTCATTCTTGAAATTTGTTGAAGAAACAATAGATTTTCCCAATTGTTTATTTATTCAGTTTTTAGTATTTTGAAACATAGCCTTCATTTGAAACAGATGATAAGAGCAACTAAAACGAGTGAGACACTTCCGTATCTTCATCCGTATCAAGAACTGATGATCCAGCCTTCAGTCTGGAAAAACACCACCAGCGTGCTGCAACCGCATGCCGTATCTTTGGCATAAAATATAGCAGTAAAGATGGTGTAATGATTGTGTCCAATAGCATTAACTCTGTCAAGGCAAGTCGAAAGCCAAGATCTAATGTGCCTCGCTTCAATATTCCCAGTTGAATTACTGCTCCGACGGCAGGGAGATAGCAAAAGATAGTTCCGGAAGACATCATGATGGTAGATTTCAAGACCTTTTTTTGGAACTGCAATCGCAACCGAACTTCGAGTGGTGAGGCCATTGTTTCTTTCAATCGACGAGATAGCTGAATATATGTTGCAGAATATATCCAGATAATTGTAATTATGCAAGGTATAAGCGTTACACCACAAATTGCAAAAAAGACCATAGCTTGAGCTTTAAATTGTTGATCTGGAACGAACATATTTGTAGACGTCTTTTTTTTTTTTTTTTTTAATATTTAATTTTGGCTTGCTAACTGATTGGAAACCCTTGCAGGTTCTTTTGGGTGAATCCATACTCGAGATTACTGAACTGGACAGCAAAGCCAGCAAATACGGCCATTTCTGCAACTCAAGGAACTGTAAAGACTGGTAAGTAAAATAACTTGTTTTAACTTTAAATTTTTAAAAAAATTTTTTTTTTTGAATACAGCATATATCCAATCCGTAAAGTGGGGAAAACCATCAGAAATACATAAAAATTATCCTCCAAACACAACTCATGCAATCGAAATTGTTTCCCTGCATCGTAGTATCGTTATGATTCCGCTCAGCTGGAACGACCACAAATCATGGACCGTTGGTCTTGATCTCCTTCTGCAAAAATCAAGCGAAATCGAATCACCTCAGCTGCCACTTCCGCCACAACAGCAATCTTTGGCATCTATGTCCTTTCTATCATTGACAGGCCACTCGACATCAATGATGACCGGTGGCGGAAACAGCGAGAGCTTTTTACCATTGCTCGAACGATTTAAAATCGTAGACACGAAAGATATGTTGGCGGAGCTGCATGCTGGCCCGGCTTGGCGCGGACCTACTGGCGGTAGTGCCGGTGACGGTAAGAAAGCTGCAGGTGAAGTAGCTGGTGATGGCACCAGGAATCTCGTTCGACGTGCAACTTCATTGGGAGAAATGGCGACAGCAGCAGCAGCAGCGAAAACAAGAATGATGACCAAATCGACAAATGCAGTCTCAGCGGCATCGACAAGAATTTCAAGAACTACTCCACCGCCACCACCACCATCTTCTTCGTCGACACCGTCTCCGACGCCGAGAAGCAGTGGTCGGACAACGCCAGTTTTTCGACCTGCTGGATCGCGAATTAGGGAATTCAGTTTACGCGATGCAGTTGTCGGTGGAAGTGAAAGTGTTAGTGGCAGTAGTGGAATTCGGGTTGGTAAAAGGAGTACAAGTGTTGGAGGACGAGCATCGCCGGCATTGAAAATATTTTCAAGAATGAGTGTATTCACTTCGTCGAGTCTTGCGACGTCCAGTGTCACGACGACGACCACAACGACTACAACAACAAGCGAAAACGAATGAATCTTTTTCTATTAATCATCTTTTTAATCTATGATTTTTAGAATTTTTTTTCTTCTTTTCGTTCAGCCCTGTTTTGTCGTTTGTGAACCTCTTTTTCTCTTGATTAATTTGACAATAAAAGATTGCTCATAAATGGTGAGATAATTTTAAAATCAAAGAGTTCTTTTGCTGTATTCCAAATCAATTATGAAATCTTCCAACCTGAGTAAATAACAGTATTACGTTGACAATAAAATTTATAATAAGTGTTTACCAAAATATAGTCATTTATTAGTAACCACTTGGTGACTGACATGATACAATAATATATAACTAGCAGTAAAAGAAAATAACTCTGTAATAGAAGTTCATACAGAAACTGGTTGAAACAAATTCAACCTCAGATATTTCACGCTTTGTTTGGTTCATAAATGGGAGTATTTTTCAGAATTCTTATTGAGGCTTCTGAATTTTGGTGGATCGATCAATGGCTTGTCGCTTCTGCGTCGGTTGACTGCTGTCAAAAGCATGTAAACAACAAAAGTAAAAGATCTAGATGAAAAAAGATGATATAATACAAAATTCTAATTATTAAAGTAAATAATAATCAGTTGCAATCCCTTTCTTGGCCAAAAAAACTGGAAATTTTAATGTAGAAAATTTTCAATTTCACAGCATTTGTGTGCTATTTTTTGACAACCTTTTTTTTTCTTTGTAAACTGTCAAAAATAACTCAAACGCGACACCCTCAAAATACAAGAAAGGGTGCGCAGAATGAATGCACCGGGAGCAACAACAACAAATTCCGCAGCGAATGAAAATCAGACTCCAATAAACGCAACTGCAATTGTAGCAACAGATTTATTCTCGGAAACAGTAACAGCAAAAATAAATGATACTGCAACAACAGCAGTAATTGATGCAGCCCCAACTGACACGAAAAACGCGGGAAACAACGGTGGTGGCAAAGTAACAACAGCAGCAACAACTTTTGCTGTACTTCCTTTCGATGATACTGAAGCATTCGCTACTTCCGTTTTCACCGAGAATTTCACAGGCTCTGCACTCAACACGACCAGATGGACAATTGCCGGCTCCACATGCGCAAATACTTTGCGCACAATGGGCCAACTGTACGCGAACAACTCTGCGCCACTTTCGTTCTCCGCCGAAGGGGTCACGGTGTCTGTTCTCAACGCGCCTATATCACTGGATATATGTGAACAAGACTATTCGCTCGCCAACGTCGCCAAAAATTACACCAGTTCTCGTTTCCTCTCCTCTGAATGTTACTCGCATGGAATCTTCGAAGTTATCGCCAAAATGCCCAACGGAACTTACACCTGGCCCGCAATCTGGCTCGAATGCTACAATTGCACCGATGCTAACTATTTTGAAATTGATATTATCGAAACTTATGGTCCGAAGCTTGGCTACAGCGGCGAAATGTCTGCATTCTACAACAGAAACACTACTGGCGACCACTCCCAAAACTATATTCCTGAAACATATGACCTTATCAATCAGTTTCACAACTATACAGTCGTTTGGGTAAATGGCTTTATTGGATTCTTTTTTGACGGAATTGAAATCGGCAAGTTTAATTACTCAGCCATTCCCAAAGCATCACATCTTGACGAAGGATGCGCGATTCTTAATATCAACCTCGCTCTTGAAGGTACCGCTCGCAACGGCATTTCTCCAAATTACTCTGAACTTGCTTCCGATGAGCCCTATTGGTCTCCTCTTTCTGTTCGATCAATCAACATCTTCCAGGTTTTTGAAAAAAAAAAATTTTTTTTCGATCCCTTCTGATATATATACAGGGCCCAAATACATCCGACACAATCTACACCTCGCGCTGCATTTCATATGCCTGCACTCATATCCATATATCATCTTCGCAAGCACTCCGTAACGCAGAAGAAATTCCTGTCGCGATTGCAATAAGTCTTTTTTTGATTATTTTGCTTTTGGTTGGATTCGGCAAGTGTTCAAGGCTCTCGATTATCAATGTGTTACGGGCTTTTTGGACTGGTGTTATTATTCTCGCCATTTTGTCACCAGCTATTGTGGGCTACTTTTTGCATTGGGAGGTTTTTGCGAAAGGTGTTTACGCTTTGGGGTAAGTTTTTTACTTTTTCGTTGGCCAGTGAAGCGAGTTAAAGTGGTCCTAACACAGAATTTCCATTTCAGTTGCAAATTGGTGATTTAAATTACTTCCTACTTACTTCTTAAAAATTAGAACTTACGGAATTTTCACAATGGTTCACTACTCTGTTCAAATCTATTGCGTGATTTTGCATAAAATCCGTTTGTCAAAAGCGCGTAAAATCAAGGCTCGCAACCCAGATCTCACACCACCAGTGACTGCAATCTCAAATGCCGTATACCGTGAAACCCCCGCACTTTTCGAACAATGTATGCGGTCTATTTTGGAAATGAAACGCCAGAATAACAAGTACATTATTGTTGTTGCCGACGGACAGAGACTTGAAGAGGAATATCTTGTGGATATATTTTTGAGCGTCTTTCCTGAGAATTCGACCGTCATAAGGCTTGATTCACTCGAAAATCGTCGAGTTTTACGAATTCCATTAAATGGTTTTGGAAAGCCGTATTCGGCGATTTTCGTTACACAACCATGGGGAGGTAAACGAGAAGCAATGTATACGGCGATGGCACTTGTCATTAACGACCCTGAAGTGAAAGCAATTCTTACTACCGACTCTGACACCGTTTTCGATCGGAATGCATTGAATGCGCTTTCGTATGAACTCCGAAATCCGCTTGTCGGCGCCGTTGCAGGAGAATGCAGAATTATTAACCGTTGGGATTCTTTCATTTCGTATGTTTCTGACGTTCGATACAACTTCGCCTTTAATATTGAGCGCGCTTGCCAGAGTTTGCATTATGCCGTTGTTTGTGTGAGTGGACCTATTGGCATGTATCGGACACAAGGGCTCGAAAAAATTATGGATAAGTGGGTAGATCAACGTTTTATGAAAACAAAATGCACCTACGGCGATGACAGACATTTGACGAACCTGTTTCTCAACGAAGGTTGGAAGATTGTGTATACACCAGATGCTTTTTGCTACACCGAATCTCCTTCAACAATCCTTGCATTCTTCAAGCAACAAACGCGATGGTGTAAATCTTTCTATCGTGAATTCGCTTGGTCTATGCCTTCGTTTCACAAGCAGTCTCTGTGGTTCGGCTATGAAATGACATTTCAATTGATCTACCCGTTTCTGCTCTTGTACTGGCAACTCATTATCTTGTTCACAGGAACTTATGTCGATCAACTTTTGACTGTCACAATTATCGTCGCATTTGCCATGCTGAAAGCAACAGCTGCATTTGCCATTGGTGGATGCAAGAATCCTAAATTGTTTTACTACCCGTTCCACTTTCTCTTCTTCATCACAGTCTTGTTTCCAGCAAAACTCATGGCGCTTGTAACGCTGTGGGACATGTCGTGGGGAACGCGTGGAATGGGAGTTGATTGGATGAATCGTCTGGTACTTACGCTTTGGAACTTAATGCTTCTTGTCGGCGTGGCGTTGTCTGTCCGGAATATTGTTGCTGATGGGTTGGTAACTGTTTTGATCAAATCATCGGTACTGCCATGGGAGTACGTTGTTGGATCTATGTTTGTTATTGCATTAGTCATGTACTTGGTGTATTTGGTGTCACGGTATAATGTGTTGCGGGCAAAAAATAAGAATTGGGAGATTGAGGTTAAAATTGATAAGAATTTCCCGATGCGAGAAGTCAAGAGCATTATCCCACGACAACGAGTTTTTTAATTTATTTTGAGAATTTGCGTAGTGGAGAATGTGCTCGTC